>CABHPP010115288.1:0-23247 GCA_902168425.1 Peromyscus attwateri
TTAGACAGGGTTTCTCTGTGTAGCCTTGGCTGTCCTGGAACTCACTCTGTAGACCAGGCTGGCCTCCAACTCACAGAGATCCACCTGCCTCTGCCTCCCGAGTGCTGGGATTAAAGTTGTGCACCACCACGCCCGGCTCACGCAGCTGGATGTTTTCAAAATGCTAAGTGAGACACTGGTGCAAGCAGGTGCTCAAGGAGCCCACTCTCCCAGAGGGGGGAATATGCCTCAGTACTAATGCGTTAGGTTGATTTATTTTTACGTTTATTTTTTTACTTCCCGAGTGACTTTTTTTCTCAACACTTTCGTTGTTTTTCTTTCATTCCCAAAATGGTCTTAAGATGAGTATGTTTCTATCATAGGACAGATCCCACTTTATATTAGTACCCTGCCATCTTCTCTTCAGTTCTGAGGATTGAATCCAGGGCCATATCCCCAGCATTCAGAGCAGTTTTTATTTACCATTCTCCTTCACTTACAAGATTGTAGGCTCATTGAGGGTAGGCCGGTGTCTTTCATCTCTCTGACACCTGTTTATGTACACGGTAGTGAGGGCTAAATATATTGTGTTAGTCACACAGTATACTCAGGAAAAGCTGAAAATCCAATACCCATTTTTGTTATTATCTTTACATTCTTGATTAAAAAAAAAAAAAATCCTGCCGGGCGGTGGTGGCGCATGCCTTTGATCCCAGCACCGGGGAGGCAGAGGCAGGCGGATCTCTGTGAGTTCGAGGCCAGCCTGGGCTACCAAGTGAGTTCCAGGAAAGGCACAAAGCTACACAGAGAAACCCTGTCTCAAACAACAACAACAACAACAAAAAATCCTGTTGACCATAGAAGCCTTTTTAAAACTGAATACTGATTATGTCTAAGAAATCCAGAGACAACTATTTTTTCCTTTTTAGTTTTTAATTGGCTTTATTATTGATTTTAGAATCAGACAAGTGTTCATTCATAGAATAAAATAAATGTCGCTATGGGCTGAGGAGAGTTTGGTTTTATAGATAAAGTGGAAGAGAGCAGAAATGAGACCTAGCAATGGGTTGGCCTTATCAAAGTTAACTTCTTTTAGCTTTTTAAGACAAGTTCTTACTCTGTGTGACCTACAAACTTCTGTCTTCCTATTAGATTTTTTTTTATTCGATTAGTTTTAGAGGAACAGTTTTCTTTCTTATTTCCTTTGGGGTACATCAGATTTGAAGTTTCAAGGTCTCAGTGAGGTGTGGTGGTGTGCACAGAGACCTGTAACCCCAGCACTTGGCAGGAGGAGGCAAGATCAGACGCTCAAGGTCATCCCCAGCTTATTTAGTGATTTGTTTTTAATATTTTATTTTTATATGTATACATGTACTTATGAGTGCAGTTGCCTACGAAGTTCAGAAGAGGACAGCTGATTCCCCTGGAAATGGAGTTAGAGGAAGTTGTGAGCTGCCTGATGTAGTAGGTGCTGGGAACTGAACTTGGGTTCTCTGAAAGAGCAGTATATACTCTAATGCATTGAGCCATCTTCTCTCCTTTAGGTAGTGATTTTGAGGCCAGCCTGGTCCTCAGGAGACTCTGCTGGGCCTGGTTGCACATGTATTTAAGCCAGAATGAGGAGGTTGGCAAGCAGATCTCTGTGCATTTGAGGCCAGCCTGGTCTATATGGTGAGCCCCAGATGGACAAAGAAAACAAAAGGGAAACCCCTTCTCAAAAAAAAAAAAAAAAAAAAAAAAGGCATCAGTGTCATTAGAAAGAAAATTAAAAATATAAAACTAAGAAAATTGAATAAGAACATTCAATTCACAGAATTAGTATTGTAACTAGAGGTTCTTTTTTCTACTTCACAAGAGAAAAAATAATAAAATTGAGTAACTGTGACCTAGAAGAAAACCCCAACAAAACAAAAACAAACAACTGTGCCTGATTCCCAATGACAAATTTTCTAGTCATTCCAAAATGTTGAAATACAAATGTTTCTTTTTTTGGTTTTTCTAGACAGGGTTTCTCTGTATAGCCCTAGCTGTCCTGGAACTCACTCTGTAGACCAGGTTGAACTCAGGGATCCGCTTGCCTTGGCTTCCTCAGTGTTAAGATTAAAGGCATTCGCCGCCAACACCCGGCCTAGTCTTTTATTTCAATAAAACATGAAGTTTTAAAATTAATTAGCTAATTAATTAATTAATTTTGAGGCAAGGTCTCCCTAGGTAGCCCTGCCTGGTGTGGAACTTGCTGTGTAGAGCAAGCTGGCCTTAATCTCACAGAGATCTTTCCACCTCTTTATGCCTCCCCTCCCGTGTGCTGGGATTAAAGATGTGTACTGTCATGCCTAGCCACATCCTCCTATTCTAGAGTGTTGGCATTATAGGCTTGTTCCATTAGCATAAAAGGAAATCTTTTTTGGTTTTTTTTGGAGACAGGGTTTCTCTGTGTAGCCCTCTCCTGGAACATGCTCTTTAGACCATATTGACCTTGAACTGGTTTCTCCTGCCTCTGCCTCTTGAGTAATGGGATTAAAAGCATGCACCAGTCGTGGTAAAAATCAACACTGGGGAGGCGTAGACAGAGGCTCCCCTTGAGTTTGAGGCCAGCTTGTTTTTCGTAATGACTTCCAGGCCAGCCAGGGCTGCATAGTAAGACCATGTTCTAAAAAAGAAAAAGGGCTTTAAAAAAAGAAAAAGAAAATTGTTGGGGTTAGTTGTTTGTAGTGGGTAGCCATTCCAGCTTTGCTCTTTTATTTTTTTATTTTTTATTTCTATTTGTTTTCTTAACTTTTTTTGTGGAAAGGGTAATAGAACCCAGAGCCTTGTGATGAGCTATATACCCTGTCATGAAACCCTATTCTGTAAGGAAATAGATTATACTGGATTAACATATACTCAGGGGTGGGGTGGGGTGGGGAGGGGTGGGGTGGGGAGTGTTCATCTTTTTGAAATGTTTCAACTACTTTACAGTTACTTGAGGACTCTGCCTCCTGGGTATGTCTTTCTGTAGTCATGCCAATCAGAATCCTGGACACTTTGTTGCTCTTATCCCTTTTATAAAAGGTATCATTGGTTTTGTTTAGTGTCTCTTGAATTTATCAGCTTCAGTCTGTCACCATCACTGTGATCAAACCCACCTTGTCCAAACTACTGTCGTATCCTAATAAGAGTTTATTTAAAATTTCTTTTAACATTTATTTTCCTCTTGGATCCATCTATATTTGAGAAGCCAAAGTCAAATTGTAAGTCTGATTGCATTTTCCCCTGAGCCTGCCTGCCTCCCAGATAAGCACTGAAGGGAGTATTTTGTTTTGCTTTGATGGTTCTGGTGATTGAATCCCGGGCCTTGCATGGGAAAAGCATGTTCTATAGCCTTTTAAGAGTTTTTCATTTTTCTTCAGATTTTGGACAGCCTTAGCTACTTCTCAAACTTTATTTCTTCTACTTTTTAAAGATGTATTATTATTTATATGTATGTTTGTATCATGTGTATACATGTACTCTTGGTGGTTAGAAGAGGGAGTTAGATACCCTGGAGCTGGAGTTTTGGGTGGTTATGAGCGGTGCAGTGCAGATGCTGAGAACTGAACTCAGGTCCTTTTCTGCAAGAGCAGAAAGCACTGTTACATGCTGAGCATCTCTCTGGCCCTTCATGCTGTTTCTACCTCAGAAATACCAGTCACAAGGCTCTTCATTCTTGCTGTGCTTCCTCCTGCTACCGAGTCCGTACACACTGCTTTCCACTTCTGGAAACCTCTCTCATTTGACCTCAGTCCTTGTCATTTACCTTTCAGTTTTTACCTTCCTGTGAACGATAGTCTTAGCTCTCAATTAGGTTAAATCCCTTAACTGGCTCTTACTTACCTCCCTGCCCTTGATGTCATTTATCATGCGTTTATACTTCCCTGATTTCATGACTATGAACTTCATAAGAGTTGAAACATTTTGCTTTTGCTCACTATCATAACAAATTGCCTAGCAAGGCTAAAAGTCAATGGTCAGGAAATACTTGTGGAAAGAAAGAAAAGTAGCAGTCCTCTTAGACTCTTAGTCCATCAGGGCTGGTGCTTCAGGCCTGCAGTCCCAGCACTGTGGAGGCGGAGGCAGGAAGACTGATTGGAGGCAAGCCTGGGCTAGATAGTGAAACCCTGTCAAGGTTTTCAAACAAGACAATACATTTTTTAATATATCTTTTGATAAAACTTTGTTTTTTTGTTTTTGTTTTTGTTTTTTTTTTTATAAACTTAAACCTGTTGTGATGGCACATGCCTTTAATTGTAGCACTTGGGAGGCAGAGGCAGGTGGATCCCTGTAAGTTTGAAGCCAGTATGGTCTACAAAGGGAGTTCCAAGCCAGGTTACCCGCCCTCCCCCCCATTTCTTTCTTTCTTTCTTTTTTTTTTTTTTTTTGTGTGTGTGTTTTTTTGAGTAAGGGTTTTTCTGTGTAGCCCTGGCTGTCCTGGAACTCTCAGAGATCTGCTTGCCTCTGCCTCCCGAACGTTGGGATTAAAGGCTAGAAGCTAGCTAGGGTGTGGTGACTAATGCCTTTAATTCCATCACTTGGGAAACAGAGGTAGGTAGATCTTGAGTTTAAGGCCAACTCTAGGACAGTCATGGCTATGTAGAAAGATCCTATCTCAAACAAAAAAATTACTGAGAAAATGCATGTTTGTGTGTGTGTGTGTGTGTGTGTGTGTGTGTGTGTGTGTATTTGTGTACTAGGTCCAAGGATGACCTCTGATGTTATATTTAGGAATGCCATCTGTTTTACTTGCTGTGACAAAACATTATGACAAAGCAATTCATAAAAGACAGTGTTAACGACAGTGGTGGCACACGCCTTTAATCCCAGCACTTGGGAGACAGAGGCAGGTGGATCTTTGAGTTTGATGGAAGCCAGCCTGGTCTACAGAGCAAGTTCCAGGACAGCCAGGGCTACACAGAGAAACCCTGTCACGGGAGTTGGGGTGGGGGGTGGGGGGTGGTGGTGGTGGTGGGTGGGTGGGGGGTGGTGGTGGTGGTGGTGGAGGGTGGTGGTGGGGGGTAGGGGGTGGAGGAGAAGCAAAAACAAAAACCAAAAAAAACAGTGTTTAACTGGGCAGCGATGGTGGCGGCGCATGCCTTTTATCCCAGTACTGGGGAGGCAGAGGCAGACACATCTCTGAGTTGGAGACCAGGCTGGTCTATGGAGTGAGCTCTAGGACTCAGTGAAACCTGGTCTGGAAACAAAACAAACAAACAAAAGACAGTGTTTAATTTGTCTTATGGTTTTAGAGGGTTAGAGTCCATGAAGGCAGAGCAGAAGCATGGAGGCAGCAGCATGAGAGCTGACATCTTGATCAAAGTAAGGTTAGACAGAAAGCATTGGAAATTGCAGAACTCTTTTAAAATCTCAAAGTCCACTCCCATGTCACACTTTCTCTATCAAGGCCACACCTCCTAATTCTTCCCAAACAGTGCCATCAGCTGGGGACCTAATATTCAAATATATGCACCTTTGTGGGTCATTATCATTCAAACCACCACACCATCCATATTCTTTGAGACAAGGTGTCTTGCTGGCTTGGTGCTCACCAGTTAGACTCGACTAGTTGGCCAGTGAGCAGCAAGCGTCTTCCTGTCCCTGCCTTCCTAGCACAGGGATTATAGTTGTGTGCTCCAGGGTCTGGGAGTTTTACATAGGTTCTGATGTGAAACTCAGGTCCTTGTGCTTGCAAGGCAGGCATTTGACCAACTGAGCCATCTTCCTAGTCCCCTCCCCCTACTTTCTTTTGATTTTGATTTTTTTTGAAATCAAGTTTCATGTGGCCTTGTCTGGCCTCTCTGTGAACGCCCTTGAGTTTCTGATCTTCCGGCTTGCCTCCACTTACTCAGTGTTGGGATTGCAGTTGTGAGTCACCATGTCAGATTTTATATGTTATGATGCTGGTGATCAAACCCAGGGCTTATGCATGCTAGGCAAACACTACTAACTGAGCTACATCCCCTGACCATTAATTGTATTTACTTATTTATATATTATTTTAAAGATTTGTTTGTTTTTTAAAATTTAAAAAATATTTTTTATTAGATTTATTCATTTTATTTTGTGTGTGAGGTTTTTTTGTTTTGTTTTTTTTTTGTTTTTGTTTTTTTTGGTTTTTCGAGACAGGGTTTCTCTGTGTAGCTTTGCTCCTTTACTGGAGCTCACTTGGTAGCCCAGGCTGGCCTCGAACTCACAGAGATCCATCCGCCTGCCTCTGCCTCCCGAGTGCTGGGATTAAAGGCGTGCGCCACCAACGCCCGGCGAGTGTGAGTTTTTTAATCTGCCTGTATGTATGTGCACCATGTGCATGCTTGGTGTCTGAGAGGTCAGAGGAGGGCATCGGATCCCTTGGAACTGGAGTTACAGACAATTATTAGACACCATATGGGTCCTGGGAATCGAACCTAGGTCCTCTGGAAGAGTAGCCAGTGCTTTTAACCTCCAAGCCATCTCTCCTACCCCCTGCTTTTATTTGTGTGTGTGTGCGTGCGTGCGTGCGTGTGTGCGCGCGCAGGTACTGGAAGCGAACAGAAGCATCAGATCCCCTTAGAGCTGGAGTAACGGGGTTGTGAGCTGTCCAAAGTGGGTTTTGGGATCTGAACCTTGGCTGGAAAAATACCTGCTCTTAATTACCAAACCATTTCTTCAGCTCTGTCATTTTCAGCTTTTCAAATTTTGATACACTTTCTGATAATAATCATTACAGTTGGGTGTGGTACACAGGCCTGTAATTTCAGCATTTGGGAAACAGGCAGATGGATCAGGAGTTCAACTTTAACCCTAACTATATCTCAAATTTGAGGTTAGCCTGGATAACATGAGACTCTGTGTCAAAAAGCAAAAAAGAAAGCCATTAATATTTTATAGTTCTATTATCCTTTATAGTCATGTGTTGACTTGATATAAATCCTCATTTGTAATTATGGTATTTTTTTGCCTTCATTTTATTTCGTTATTTATGTAAAATTTTATTTTGTAGCTGGGCAGTGGTAGTGCACACCTTTAATCCCAGCACTTGGGAGGCAGAGGCAGGAGAATCTCTGTGAGTTTGAGGCCAGCATGGTCTACAAAGTGAGTTCCAGGATAGCAGAACTGTTACATAGAGAAACCCTGTCTAGAAAAATTTTTATTCTGTGTGTATTTTGTATTGTACCGTGGGGTATGTGCCATGGCTTATCTGGAGGCCAGAGACAACCTCAGGCCATCATTCCTCACTCTTTCTCAGTGTGTTTGAGACAGGACTTTTGGCAGCCAATCACATAGGCCGGGCTGACTGGCCCCCGAACTCCCAAGATTCTCCTGCCTGCCTTCCATCTTCCCTTTATTGTGCAGCCATTACAGCTTCATCTGCTGCCGTGTCTGGCTTTCATGTGAGTCTGGGTATTCGTACTTAGGTTGTCAGGTTTCACAGTGAGTGGCTTCACCTGGCATGCTTCTTCTCAGCACTCTTGTTCTTTGTGTTTGCTGCCTGCAGGTGGAATTCAGGCCTATTCCTGAGCTACTTCCTCCCCTGCCTCTATTTCTTGCTTTCATTTTTCCCGTTCCTCAGTACCGAGCCTACAGCGAGGTTATAAGGAAAACACATCTTTAAGGAGTTTACTTGAAAAACAGCAGAATAATAAGAGTAGCTCTTCCTGAGCTTCTGCTCTGAGTCAGACTCTGCTGACTATTTCTCGGTTGATCTTAGCTGGATGGCAGAAAAGCTATGTGTGTTAGGCGTTCCTCATATAGTTAATCCTCCCAGTGGAAACTGGAATTAAATCTTGTCATTTTGCAAACAAAATTTAGACTGCAAGAGGAAAATTGCCCAAAATCAGTTAACTAGCAAATGATGAACCGTAATTTCTACCCATGTCTATGTTATTTTGTCTCCACTACCAGTATTTATTCTATTTAACTTCATTATTTCTTATGAAGCAAGTGGCTAGTTTATTCAGATACCGCAATGGGCAACATAGAAAATAGCTATTTTGGGAGTTTATGTATTGATTGATATACTTGTTTGGTTTTGATAATGTGTGTGTGTGTGTGTGTGTGTGTGTGTGTGTGTGTGTGTGTATGTATGTACATGTGTATATGTGTACATGTGTTAGTGAGTAAATATGTGTGTTGTGATAGATATGTGTTATTTATTATGCAGTGCTGTATTATGCGGAGCTGTTTACTGTGGGAGAAAAGCCATGAGGTACAACAGAACCCACTATAGGAATTTATTAAGGGAAGGGAACAGGAAGGAGTGCTTAGGTCTGTTGAAAGATTGTGCAGGAAGAGAGGGAAGGGATAGATGGAACCTGCTTTTTTATAGGTTCCCCCTGCACATGTGCATATGGGCTTACGTAGCTGTGCCATGCATGCGCATAGACTGTGTGATCATGCTGTGCACAAATTACGCGATCATCAGAACGTGGATTACTTAGGACGTAAGGCCCTGGGATGACTAAGTCTCTTGCTTGGCTACTGGACAGTGCATGTGCGGTCATGTAGCTGGGGGAGTGACCAGGAATTCCAACAGTATGTACATATGTGTATGTATGTGCATGTTTGAATGCACACGCGGGGAAGCTAGAGCATCCTGCTCTATCTATCACTCCTCATGTTTTCCTTTGAGACAGGATCTCTTCTTGCATCTGGACCTGGTCTGGTATCCAGTAATCCCCAGTGATCTTTCTGGCTTTATGCTCCTCCGCTTTTCATAGTGCCGAGGTTAGAGCCATCTGTGTAGCCATGAACAGAGTTTTATGTGTTAGGATCCAAACTCAGGTTCTCAGGCTTGAGTAACAAGTGTTACTACTCAATTCAGTCATTTCCCATTAATAATGCTTCTTAAGATATGGTCTTATTGCTGGGTGGTGGTGGCACACGCCTTTAATCCCAGCACCCGGGAATCAGAAGCAGGAGGATCTCTGTGAGTTCAAACCAGCCTGCTCTATATAGCAAGCTCCAGGACAGCCAGGACTACATAGAGAGACCCTGTCTCAAAACAACCCCCAGACTGGTTTTATTGCAGGCTATGGTTCTGCATACCTTTAATCCCAGTGTTGGAGAAGTAAAGAACCTGGCAGATTATCTCTGTAAGATAAGGCCAGGTTGGTATACATTAGAGCTTTAGGACAGCTAAGGTTATATAGTGAGACCTTGTCTACCATCCCCGCCCCCACAAAAAAAAAAGAAAAAAAAATAAGTTTTATTAAATTGATCACAGTAGCACCTGCCTGTGAACTCAGAACTTGGGAGACTGAGGTAGGAGGTCCTTCTATGAGTTCAAGGCCAGCTTAGGCTATGTAATAAGACCTTGTCTTAAAACAAAGTTAATAAAGTTCAGACATTGGACTGGGTTTTGTGGTTAATACCTATACCCTTAGTGTAGGCTAAGGTAGAGAGATTGCTTGAGATCATCTTGGGCAACATGATGGGAAACTATTTCAAAAAAAGGAAAAAAAAAGGGAGAGGGGGCTGGAGATATGGCTCAGCAGTTAGGAGCACTGTCTGCCTTTCCAGAGGACCCAGGTTTGATTCCCAGCACCCACATGGCGCCTCACAACTGTCTGCAACTCCAGTTCCAGGGGACCAATTCCCCCTTGGCCTCCTCAGGCACCAGGCTCACTAGGGATATATAGATATACATGCAGGCAAAACACCCATACACAGAGATAAAATAAAACTTGAAGGAAGACAGGAAGAGAGATATGAGAGAGAGAGAGAGAGAGAGAGAGAGAGAGAGAGAGAGAGAGAGAGAGAGAGCGCGAGCAAGCTGTGCATTGCAGCAGAAGCCTGTGCTTGATACTGTTACTCTTGGACAAGCTTGGTCCTTAAGGTGGAGTTGGCGCTCTGCATGTCAGGTGTGGCTGTGATCACAGCCATGTTTTGTTTTCTTTGTGTCTTCTTTAACACAATAGAAATAGCTGTTCTTTGAGCCTAATGTAATGAATATTATCTCTTCAAATTGAAAGTCAAGGTGTGTTTTTGTGTTAATAGCCATCTTTTGGATAGGCTTATGTATAAATGTATAAGGCTTAATTAATAGGCTTGTAATTTGTTGGTGTGAAAGGATAATTTCTTTTTTTCCCTTTTGTTTATTTGTTTATTTTTATTTTATGTGCATTGGGGTATATTATGTGCCTGCTAGTATATCTGTGTGAGGATGTTGGATCCCTTGGAACTAGAGTCATAGACAGGTGTGAACTGCTGTGTGAGAACTGGAAATTGAACCAGAGGCCCTTTGGAAGAACAGCCTGTGTTAACCACTGAGCCATCTTTCTAGCCTACCCCACCCCCCTTCTTTTGAGAGAGGGTCTCACTGGCTGCCCTAGAGCTCCCTATGTAGACCAGGCTGGCTTGGCCAAAGGGTGTCAGATCTGCTGGAACTAGAGTTACAGTCAGTTGTGATGTAGATGCTAGGAACCTGGTCCTCTTTAAGAGCAGTAAGTGCTCTTAACTGCTGAGTCATCTTTCCAGCACCCTAAATGCTAATTTCTATATATCTCTGTTAACCTTTATTCTCATTTTGTATAACTGACAGATGTTAGGTGGGCTTTGTTTAGTTATACTTTTTGTCTGTAAGGACAATTGTTAGACTGTTGTCTTTGAAATACACTGTGAGAGTCATGGCGGCTCACACTGAAACACTGGCGCCTGGGCAGTTGAAGTTGGAGGATTGCCACGAGTTTGAGTCCAACCTGGAGTAAATAGTGAGATTCCGTCTCACAGAAAGGGGCTAGGGTTGGGGAGGTAGCTCATTTAGTAAAGTATTTACTTTGTAAGCATGAGGGCTTGATTTGATCCCCAGAACTTACAAAGAACTGTGAGCTACCATGTCCAGTATGTGATTTAGTTTATTCATTTCATTATTTATTTTAGTGCTAGGGATTGAACCTAAGACCCAGTGAATGCTAAACATGTAATCTAATATTAATCTACACCTTTTCAAGACAGGGCTTCTCTGTGTAGTCCTGGCTATCCTGGAATTAGCTCTGTAGACCAGGCTGGCCTGGAATCACAGAGATTCATCTGCCTCTACCTCCTGAGTGCTGAGATTAAAGGCGTGAGCCACCACAGTCCAGCTCTAGTCTTAGGTTTTTGTTTTTGTTTTTTAAAATTTTAATTAATTACAAATTTTAAAAAATGAGCCAGTATTCTCCAGTGTTCTCAGTATGTAGGCCATCTTGTCCTAGAACTTGCTGAGTAGATCAGGCTGGCCTCAAACTCATATTTTTCTGTCTGGACTTTTGGAGTGCTGGTATTAAAGGTTTGTGCAACCATGCTTATTTTTTTGAGACAAGATCTCATTTTGTGGCCCAGATTAGCCTTGATAAGTCACTGCCACAATTTACCTATTAGCATTTATTTGCAAAGCTTGTAAAGGAAGTCCTTATTTTTGATATCATAGAATTGTAAGGACCAAAAAAGGACTCACTGGAACACTTAGTGTGATGCTTGTATAGTAAACAGTCAATCAAGTTAGCCACTGATACATTCCTTTGGGGAATTTTGTTATTTAAACCAATCCTAAGGAGGAACAACTATTTGTATTCCCCTGGGACTTAATATATTTACTGGGTTTTTAAAAAATGTTTAGTTAGTAAGTTAGTATTTTGAGACAGGGTCTCACTGTGTAGACTTGGCTAGTCTGGAACTTGCTTTGTAGACCAAGCTGTTCTTCAACCCAAAGATCATTCCTGGCTGATATATATATCTCATGTGCATTTGTGTGTGTGTGTGTGTGTGTGTGTGTGTGTGTGTGTGTGTGTGTGTGTTTGTGCATGTGAGTGGAATGCCCGAAGAGTCCAAAAGAGGATGTCACATCCCCTAGAGCTGGGGTTACAAGCAGTTGTGAATCATCATGAGGGTACTGGAATTGGACTCTGCTCCTCTAGAAGAACAGCACTCACTCTTTTTTTTTCTTCTTTATCAGCACTCACTCTTAACTGCTGAGCCATCTCTCCAACCCTTTAGTGTTTGTCTTGTTTTTAACTTGTTTTATGTGTGATGCTATGGATTGAACACCATTATCACAGTTATTAAAACCAACGATTAATAAACCTGAAAAGTTTCTGCACAGCAAAGGACATCATCATTCAGACAAAGCAGCAGTATACAGAATGGAAAAATATTTTTTATGACCTACATATCAGATAAAGGGCTCATATCCAAAATATATAAGTAACTCAAAAGACTGGATATCTATAAAACTAATAACTCAATTTTTAAAAACAGATACAGATCTAAACAGAATTTTCAATAGAACTTGGATTTGTGTATTCTGGGCAGTTTCTCTGCCTCTGAAGTACACCCCTAGCCCTAGTGTGGGTTTTTTTTTTTTAAAATAATTTATTTTTACTTTATGTGCATTGGTGTTCTGCCTGTATGCATGTCTATGTGAGGGTGTCAGATCTTGTAGTTACAGAGAGTTTTAGTTGTTAGCTGCCATGTGTGTGCTAGGAATTGAACTCATGACCTCTGGAAGAGCAATCATTGCTATTAACCGCTGAGCTATCTTTCCAGTCCCTAGTGTGGGCTTTTATGAATGTCAGACAGTGGGTACTTTGAATCTTTATAGTTTAGCTTTCAAAAAGTAATTCTAATTTTATACTTTGGTTTTTATCTTTATAACAATCTTTTAAAATTAAATATTATTATTATTATTATTATTATTATTATTATTATTGGTTTTTCAAGACAGGGTTTCTTTGTGTAGCCCTGGTTGTCTTGGACCTCATTCTGTAGACCATGCCTCAAACTCGAGAGATCTGCCTGCCTTTGCCTCCTGAATACTGTAATAAAAGGCATGCTCTACTACCAACCAGCTAAAGTTAAATATTTAACTGCTGTTAAAAGGACTTCAAAGATTTTTGGCCCTTTTCCCAAGGGCAGGGGCTTGTCCTTTCTTGTAGCTAAGAACTTTCCTTTCCCACAGTGTTATATGTCCTGAGCTAAATGTCATCTGTCCCTCTGGAAGGAAACAGACTTCAAGGACCAAATGATTCATGATGTTAAGTTGAGGCTTTCCCAAGAAATCTACTCTGTAGAGCAGAGGAAGGAGAGAAATGGAAGGAAAGGTGAAAAATTATCAGTGTCATTACTGCAGTTAGTAAATATGGAATTAACAATTAGGTGGGATGGTATTTGGGTTTAAGTATATTTGGGTATAAGAATAAGAATTTTACTCTTAAATTTCAGAGTGTAAGTGTTAGAATTAGTAGTTTTGTAAATATGAAGTATCTACAGGTTTTTCTCCCAGAATGTGACCTATTATTTACTAATTCCTAGAGCTTCAGTAACTTGTGAGCTTCCACACCCGGCAGGACTAGTATATTGGAGTAAACTTTTCTAACTCTGGCTTTATTTTCTTGGAAAAGACATAGGCCTCATTTTATATAAGAAAGGCTGGCTCATTATGGTTTCAGTACTCTAGTACTGAGCCCTAACTCTGATATTTTATCAGAACTTTTACATTTTCTATTTTGACCACCTTGCTCTGAAATTTCATATAATAGCATATTTTATTTTTCTGGATTAGTTAATATAATATTTTCCCACTGCACACATCCACATAAGAACTCCTCAGAAGGCCGGGTGTTGGTGGCGCACGCCTTTAATCCCAGCACTCGGGAGGCAGAGGCAGGCGGATCTCTGTGAGTTCGAGGCCAGCCTGGGCTACCAAGTGAGCTCCAGGAAAGGCGCAAAGCTACACAGAGAAACCCTGTCTCGAAAAAACCAAAACAAACAAACAAACAAACAAACAAACAAAAACAAGAACTCCTCAGAAAAGAATGGGAGGTAGTTCAGTGTGCAGAGCAATTGCCTTGTGTGAGAAAGGCTGTGTTTGAAGCCAGCCTGGGCTAGCTAGTGAGACTCTTATTTTAAAAAAACAAAAAACAAAAAACAACAACAACAACAAAAAACCATAAGGGACAGGAGGTCCTGGCACACACCTTTAATCCCAGCATTCAGGAGGCAGAGGCAGGCGAATCTTTGTGAGTTTGAGGCCATTCTGGTCTACAAAGTAAATTCCAGGACAGCCAGGGCTACGCAGAGAAACCCAGTCCCAAAAAAACAAAAACCAACCAACTAAACAAACAAAACCAACTCCTTGGTTGTATCTGTCCTTGTATCTCGGCCTGTCTATCCCACACTGGATAATTGCTGGTTTCTGTTCCTGCTCCTTTGGAACAGGGGAGACATTCCTGTAATACGTAATTTAGCTTGCATTTTTCAGAACTGAGGGCTGGGAATCAGCTATTTCTGTTACCTGATACTTGGTAGGTTAGAGATGTAGCTACAGTGCTGGAGCTGGAGGGCTCCCTGTCATAGGCCGTGTCCTAAATTCTATCCCAGCACCAAAATAGAAACCGGAAGTTAGTGTTGGATTTATTTTATTTGAGGGGAGTCTCACAGTGTAGTCCAAGCTATCCTGGGACTTGCTTGCCTTGAAATCATGGCACTCCTTTTGTTTGATTTGGCCTCAGGAGTGCTGGGATTACAGGTATGAGCTGCTACACCCCGATGGTCTAGAATTCTTGATTCCCATCCTTTAGCCTCTGAAGTGCTAGTGAGCCTTAGGCACCATGGCTGGCCTTTTAATTTTATTTCTGTTTGTTTCAAAATTAAAACATTTTAGCTGGACAGTGCTGGTACACTCCTTTAATCCTAGCACTCAAGAGGCAGAGGCAGGTGGATCTTGAGTTCAAGGCCAGCCTTGTTACAGAGCGAGTTCCAGGACAGCCAGCTCTACACAGAGAAACCCTGTCTTGAAAAACAAAATTAAAATAAATTAAAAAATTTATATGAATGGGTGCTTTGCCTACATGTAAGTCTATTGTACTCCTTACATGTCTAGTGCCCATGGGAACCAGAAGAGGGTGTTGGAGCTCCTGGACTGAGGTTATAAATGGTTGTGAGCTGCCATGTGGGCGCTGACAACCAAACCCGTCTTCTGTAAGAACAGTAAGTGCTCTTCATCACTGAGCTGTCTCTTCACTCCTACTTTACATTTTGTTATTGTGTGTGAGTATGGGTGGGTATATGTGTGCCATGGCATTCATGTGGAGGTCAGAGGACCACTTTTCAGGCATTTGGTTCTCTGCTGTCACTGTGGGTTCCAGGATTGAACGAGGTCATCAGACTCTTATGATGGGCTCTTTTACCAGCTGAGCCATCTCTGGCCCGTAATTATTATTATTTTGCAGTGACCATAAGTTTCTCTTAAGAATTGAAAATATCTGATAAAAAGTACTGTGTACTGTACATATACTTAGGATAGTACTAAATACACTGATCTCAGGATATAAGACTAGTCCAACTGGACGTGGTGATAGGGGCCTACATTTTCAGCACTCGTGAGATGGAGGCAGGCAGGAAGATCAGAAGTTCAGAGTTTTCCTGGGCTACATAGTGAGTTGAAGGCTAGCTTGGGCTAGAGACCCTGTCTTCTCCCTGCCCCACCACCCCTCAAAAAATTCTAACAGTCACTGTGGTGGGGGTTCTAGCTCAGTAGTAGAGTACTTACCTGGCATGAGTGTGGCCCTGGGTTCTTTCTCTAGAACCATGGAAAAGAAATATTTCCATAACGTACCATGCATTAGTGATATTTATCTAGAAGATGGTAGTGATAGAGGGGCTGCTTGTACCTTGTGTTCTACTCAGTACATTTTATACTGTCTTATACTGACTTTATACAGTCTTTATACTGGCTTCTTTCTTTATCGATTGCCTAGGTACGTTTTTGGTGGCTGGTGGTGGTCTTCTCTGCTGTTTATTAGATACAACTGATTTTGACTCAGTCACTCTCAGTGCTGGGGGTTGAACCCAGGGTCGTTGCACATGATGGGACATGTTTTGCTACTGAGCCTTACCCCCCCACCCCACCCCCACCCCACCCCCACCCCCGCTCATATAAACTCTACAAAGGTCATCTGCTGGCATAAAATTATTCAAATCATACAATTAATGGCAGTGTGTATGCTCTTTCATAGAAAATTGAAATAGACTTTGTGAAAATTTTTTCATTCCATATTTCTTAGTTATTCCCAACTTGGGTGACTTAAGTTTTCAAGATATGTTTGTCAATATCTAGAGGTATTTGATTGTCAGAACTTGAGGGTGCTGTTGGCATCTAGTTGGCAGATGCTGCGAATGTTGCTAAATGTCATCTTTTGCACAGCACAGATCCCTTCAACAAAGAATTCTGGCTGGAAATGTTAGTAGTCTAATAATAAATAGTCATGATTTATGACTGAAGAATTTTGTAGTTAGCAACAGTTGTCATTTCTGACTTTAAGCCAAATATAAGTCTTTGCTTAACAGGTTTAGCATTTATTCAGGTAAGTTGCCTCAGCGATGGCTCTGGCCCTAACATCCATTACTCCCAGTTTACTTATTATGGACTTTAAAAAAATGGCCTCTTGGTGGCCCATGTTTGTAATTATAGTACTCAAAGTAGACACAGGAGGATCAGAGGAGTTCAAGGTCGTCCTCAGGTACATCTCACGTTCAAAGACAGCCTGGGCAACATGAGACCCTGACCCTGCCTGTAAAAAAATTATTTCTGCTCACATTAATTGAAAGACTGATTATCACTTCATTCAGTGGAAGAGTCACTTCATAGCAACACTCAGGCATCTGAGAGAAGTTCAGTGTGGGCTTGTGCTCATAATGCTAGCTTTCCAGAGCTTGAGGCAAGAGGATTGCATTGAATTTGAGACAAACCTACCTCTATACTGTCACCATGCCAATTTCGGAATCTGAGTCACGAAGATCTATATTCTCAGCAAGGTGTGGTGGCTCGTACATACTTGTAATTCCAACCCTAGAGATACTGAGGGAGGAGCGGCTTGGGCTCCTTAGGAAGTTCTAGGCCAGTCAGGGGTACATATTGAAACCCTGTCTTAGAAATCCAAAGAAAAGCGGTAAAAACATCCCTTTCTTATTTATTTTTAGTTGTACTTTTTTAGATTCTGTGTGTGTGTGTGTGTGTGTGTGTGTGTGTGTGTGTATCTGTGTGTCTGTGTGTAGGTTAGGAATGTGCACATGAGTGCAGGTGCCTGCAGAGAACAGAGGAGTTGGATTTTCCTGGAACTGGAGTTTTAGATGGTTGTGAGTCACCTGATGTGGGTGCTGGGAATTGAACCCAGGTCCTCTGGAAGAGCAGTATAGGCTCTCCACCACTGAGCCATCTCTCCAGCCCTATTTCTTGTTTTGAGATTTTATTTTTATTTTATGTCTCTGTTTGCTGGAATGTATGTCTGTGTGCCATGTGCTTGCATTGTCTATAGACGTCAGAAGAGGGCATCAGGTCTCCTGGTACTGGAGGTATAGTATAGACTGTTGTGAGCCATCGTGAAAGTGCTGGGAAGCAAGCTTGGGTCCTCTGGGAGAGCAGCTACTAAAGACTGTTGGGGTCTGCCCTCTAATAGTCTTTTTCCCAGGGTTCCAGAAGAGATGCTGCCAGCGTCAAGAATCAATCTGAGGGAATGACTCTAAGTACACTGAGCTCTTTAGTCCATATGCTTTATTCTTCTGAGTCAGTTCTCTCTCTACACAGCTTCTCTTCTGCTCTCATGACTAGCCCCTTTCTTGCCTGAGTCTCTCTGTATTTTTCTGCTGTTCCCTCTAAGTGCTGTGTTAATTCCTTCATCTAGTTCCGCCCCATCTTGGTTCTCATCCATCTGGTTCTTCCCCATCTTAGTTCCTCTTTGTCTTTAGTTCCCCTCTTTATTCTTCTAAGTTCTCTCTCTTGTTCTTCCCCATCCCTCAGTTCTTCCCATCTTACTCTTTCCCATCTAGTCCTCCTCCATCTGGTTCTTCCTCCTCTAGTCCTTCCCCATCTTCCATCTCTTTCTAGTTCTCAATCTAGTCTTCTTAAGATCTCAGGGGTTTACAGTCATAGACCCATACAGAGCAGCAATTCTCTGGCCAAAGCAAGGTCACAAGGTTTGAATTTTTACAGGACCATAAAAGCAGATAAGCGTTTTTTTCTCAGGCAGTGACTGTCAGGCTTTCTTTTACAATCCAAAAGGGGAGTGGTTAAAGGAAGTGGGGTCAACTAAGAGCTAAAATCGGTTAATAGATCAGAAAAGGGGAATTTATGTGCTCAAACTACATTCCTAGAAGTGGTTAGGTAAAATGTTAGGAGTCTACAATGTTAGTACAATTCATGAGTAAAATAAAACTGTCTCAGTGTAACTCGGCTGTGCCATTTTCTGGCAGGGCAGGGGCAGCTAGGCAGCCTGTGTCACAGCTTGATGTACCTGGTATGTAAAAAGCCCTTTTGTTCTAAGAAGGGTTAAAGCTTAATTTGTACAAGAAACAAAGCTACATACCTAATGTCCACCTGGCCTAGGTGGTGTCTCCGTATGGATATTTACCTTAATTCAGGAGACTAGCAGGTGGTCTGGAATGCTTATTCTGTCTGCCTTTTGTCCTTGGGTGTTTGAGAGGTATTTCAGATAAAATGCTTTTGTCCTGAGCTGGCCCTGGCCTTGGATGCTAGCTAAAGGAGATATCTGATTCTAATGCTAAAAAAGAGAAGCAAAAAGCCTGGAAGGAGGAAGCCTTGCTTGTGTGACTGTTATCCAAATACCTTAATTGTATAGGGAAAAACTATGCCCAAAGAATGATCATTCTTAGGAAAAAGAATCAATTGGGGGAGCTATAATAGCACACCCAAAGTTCATTGCAGGAGACAGCTGATATATTCAAAAGCCAATAGCACCAATCCTTCCTTGAATCTTGGCTTCCTTTGGAAAAGCCCTGGACTCTTCCAGGTAAATGCTCTTATCATAATCAGCAGAATTCCTGCTTCATATTTCTGTGGCTCCTAGCAAGCAGCCAGTGCTCTTAACTGCTGTGCCATCTCTCCAGCCCCTCAGCCCTATTTTAAAAAATAATTTAAAATTATGTGTGGGTATGTGCACATGAGCACAGATGCACAAGAGGTCAGAGGCATCAGGTCCCCCTGGAGCTGTAGTTTATAGGTGGTAGTCAGTTGCCCAATATGGATGTCTGGAAACAAATTTGGGTTCTCTGCAAGAGCCTTTTGACCTCTGAGCCTTCTCTCTGTGTACTCCTTCCCCTTTATCGTTTGATTTCCTTTTTGCTTTTGAGAGAGGGTTTCATATACTCCAGGCTGTCCTCAAACTAGAATTTACTGTATAACAGAAAATGACTTTAGACTCTGGTTTATTTTCTTAAACTTTTAAAGTATTATACTTATTATGGTGGTGTATGTGTGTTCCTGTTCTTTCCTTCCACCTTATGGTCAGGATTGGTTGCTTCCAGGTTCTTGACCTCTAACCCAAATACTTGAACATAGTGGCAAGGAAATTATTCAGAGCAGAGTAATAGAAAATATAAGAGTACAGTACAAGAGAGCAGCAGGGCACATGAGTGAAAGTACTCGTCTTAGTCACTGTCCTTTTTATTGCTGTGAAGAGACACCAAGACCAAAGCAACTCTTTTTCTCTTCTGAGACAGGTTTTCTCTCTGTAGTTTTGGTGCCTGTTCTGGATCTCGCTCTGTAGACCAGGCTGGCCTCGAACTCACAGAGATCCGCCTGTCTCTGCCTCCCGAGTGCTGGGATTAAAGGTGTGTGCCACCACTGCCCAGGTAGCCCTGATTACTGTTTGTGGCTTTGTTTTATGGAGTTAGGGAAGACTTTGGTGACTAAGGGCATAGTGAGGGTAGTTTGTTTAATATACTATATGCATTAACTTTTCCTACTGCAAATGTCCTTGATGCACCTGATTTTAATATGCATAGGCATAAGATGGTAAATTCCCTAAAAGATCACTTGGAGGACACAGCTTGCCTTAGTGTTCATGTACCCCAAACTACTTTGAGCTGTTCTTTTACTGGTTACATTGGGAATATGCTTGAGTAGAAACTGCCAAAATTTCGACTGGAGAAATGTTCGGTGATAATGAGCATCTACTGCTCTTGCAGCGGCCCAAGTTCAGTTTGGAGCACCCTCCAAACTGAAAACTTAAAACTAACTCCAGCCCTAGGGGGATTCAGTGTCCTCTTCTGGACACCACAGACAACTGCACTCACATGTACATCCCTACAAGACACACATGTACACTTAATAAAAATGTAAAATCCCTTTTTTTAAGGAAATTATCTAAATTTGGTTGTTGCTAGGGGTGAAGAAATGTATACTGTTGATCAGAGAGTGTTGGAATTTTGAGGTCCGGCCTTCCCAGGGGGCCCAGGAGAGAGGCTACCAATGGCGCGGGAAGTGAGTCTAGATTCACCGTGCTCTTTGTCCGTTGACTTTATTCCTCTATGACAAAATTCTGTCTATGCAGCTTCAGCTCAGTCCGCACATTCAGCTCCTCTCTGTGCCCACTTTTCCTGTCCTCATAGTTTTAGTAAGCGCCTATGCTTTTGACCTGATCTTCGTCCTCTGTTCCTTCGTCCTGCATCTTTCCCTCCTTGCTTCTTACTCCTGGCTTTCAGAAAACTACAAGAAATCTGCCTTACCACCTACCGAATCTCTGCTTTTCTCTCTTCTCTATGGCCATGCAGCTCTGTCTACCATCTACAGAAAAACTGCCTGTTTCTTTCCTCTCCTCACCACGCGACACTCTGCCCCTCTGGAATTCTGCTCCAGTTCTTATTATACCTGGTTATGCAAAAAGTCCTATTGTCTTCAGTCAGTTGCTCTGGAATGCCACTAGGCCTGAAGGCAAGGGATGGTCTGAGCTTTATTTGCACAAGAAGCAAAGCTATGCATCTACAGCCTGCTTGTCTCCTAGGCTGGGGGGGGGGGTTTAATTACATAGAGGTTCAATAGGTCCAAGAAGCTGAACTGTTTGCCAAATGATCTAGTAGTATATGGGCCCACAAGAATTTCATAGCAGAAGACAGCTAAAATATTAAAAACTGAATAACACCAAATATTCCGTGATAGATGGCTTCCTCTAGAAAAAAAACCTTGAAATTTCTATGTATAGCTTTAATATCCAGCTGAATCTCTATAATATTCTTGTGGCCCGCAAGAAGCGAGAGAGGTGTATGTTTAGTTCCATGCATGTGGATGTCCAAGGGAGTTCTAAGGTTGCTAGATGCATTGAAGAGGGGCATGTATGCACAGCACAGTCAGACACAGGAACTAGACTGCCAAATGCATTGTTACAGGAGGGAGCGGGGGTTTGCATAGCCTAAACCAAATAGGATCCCACGGCCAAGAGACCATCGTCATTTACATGTTTACCTATTAGAATAGTGTACACAGACATATATGCAGGCAAAACCTCACATACGTGAAATAAGGTAATTTTAAAAATTTAGCCGGGCAGTGGTGGCACACACCTTTGATCCCAGAACTTGGGAGGCAGAGGCAGGTGGATCTCTGAGTTTGAGGTCAGCCTGTTCTACAGAGTGAGTTCCAGGACAGCCAGGACTGTTACACAGAGAAAATTGCTACTAAAGGCTAGTCTTACCTCATAGTCTAGCTTTGAGACTTTTTCTCCTATGAAAATGACTTTTTAGGTTTCCTTTGGTTGTGTGGTTCACTCTACCAGCAACAATGTATAGTAATAGGAAGCGGTTGACAAGTTTTTTCCTTATATGAAGTGACCAGTGGACTTTGCTCTTGCTGAATGGTCAGGAGCTTTCTGTTCTTCAAATGTTTCTTTTCTGTTTCCCTTCTGTATTATAGTCTTTGGCCTCATAACCTATTTTTTTTTTTTTTTTTTTGTTTTGTTTTGTTTTTCGAGACAGGGTTTCTCTGTGTAGCTTTGCACCTTTCCTGGATCTTGCTCTGTAGACCAGGCTGGCCTTGAACTCACAGAGATCCGCCTGTCTCTACCTCCCGAGTGCTGGGATTAAAGGCGTGCGCCACCACCGCCCGGCTTCATAACCTCTTGACATGAATTTTCTCTTAAGACAATTGAAGGTTTTTGTTGTTGAATTATTTTTTCTGTTATCTCTTGGAGTTTTTTATTATACACTTTGACAACCTTTGTTGGAGAGGCTTTTTTGTTTTGTTTTTCTTATGCAAGACTAGGGCCTTGTGCCTTCTAGGCAAGCACTCTGCCTATGGGCTTTAAGCTCCACCACACCCCCACTCCCCATCCCGTTTATTTTACTTAAATTTTTTGGAGGCAAGGTGTTCTCTTAAGTTGCCCAGGTTGGCCTTCCAAATCCAACCCTCCTCCTGCCTTAGCCTTCTGAGATCAGGCCTGAATGAGAGAGTAGTTTAAAGTCCGACAGGAAGGGATGCCACTTGTGTTTAGTAAACATTAGCAAATACCTCTAGAAGGAAAGTGAGTGTGGCACATGCACAAGCTTCCTGCCTAAGACTAAAGGTTCAAGGTCTTTTGACCTTGCTGTGAAGACCGTCACCTTAGAAAACGGAACAAGAACAAGCTAGACCTTCAACTTAGAAAAAGGAACAAGAACAAGCTAGGTGTGGTTTCATGTATATTCCAAAGTACTCTAGAGGATCACTTGAACCAGGGATTTGGAGGCCAGAGAGAAATAAAGGTGCAGGAGGGAAGGAAGACAGGACTCCTTTGTCTCTAGGTCTCCCAGCCACAAGTTCTCTCCTATGACATAGCAAATGTTACCAATTTCTTGTGTATGCTTTCAGAGTAACTATGTGCTGAGCCAGACCCTAATATCTACTTTATTGATGGATACCATAGGTCTTGTACTTCTCAAGACTGCTCTGTGTAGTGGAAAGACTATTATAAAATTTGAAAACATTTGGATTCAAACTTAACCATTTATTAGTTAAGTGACCTTGGACACTTTACCTAGTTCTGTGACTTTTTTCTTCCTCTTTTCCTCCTGTTTTTCTGTTGTTCTGCTAAGGATCAAACCTAGGGCCTGGTATAAGCTAGGGAAGAAGTCTTATCCCTGAGCCTTCATCGTTAGTAATACCCAGGTTACCATTCTGCTGCGTGTGCTGCTCGTACAGCTCTATGTTTGATGCATAAGCGCTTCACAAATGGTTACTAAAACAGTCCTTGTGTATCTTCTTCCTGAGTGCTGGGTTACAGTCTTGAGTCACCATGCCTGGCTTCAAATTGTCTTACTATAATATGTGACTGGAGGCCCGCCTTGAACCAAGTGACACAGTCTAGGGATCTTGATTGAGTTAGTTGTTTGTTTTTTTTTTTGTTTTGTTTTGTTTTGTTTTTTGCTAGTTAAATAATTAAAAGGCAGGAAAAATGTAAACTTAAACAGCCTCTGACTCCTGCAGAGGGAGGAGACCTGCAGAGGGGGAGGACCTGCAGAGGGGGAGACCTGCAG
>CABHPP010115289.1:0-15815 GCA_902168425.1 Peromyscus attwateri
CAATATCCTCAAATTGTACAAATATTAAAAATCCCTCAGGTATGCAATAGGTGGAGATGAAAACCAAAGGTGGCATGGCAGCCACCACATGGCTCAGCTTTGCTGGATCTTTGTCAAGCAGCTGTACTAGCTTTATGACTTTTGCCATTCCATTCAGATATGGCTGTGCCAAATACCTAGATATAAGACTCTCATCCTGTAGTTCTCAGGTTGTTCTCTGTGTATGACTGTAATGCAAAGATACAAAGGAGAATAAAAAAAAACAGAGAAATTTGGAAATGTTTTCAAAGCATAACAATTTCCCTTCAAGAACAAGGGTAAGCATGTTTGTGGGCTTCTTTGTGGTATTTAATAAAGTATTTTCAAGAAAAGAGGTAATGTAGTTTAAAGTCTCTGAACTCTTCATGATTTTGCAACCCCTGTGTTCTGCTGCTGAGGAGGAATGGTTCCCCTCCAACTCTTCCATTTTTGTCACACTATGTAAAACTGCAATCAGAATGGGGAAAGCCAATGGGAGGGGCCTACCACTCATCCCTAGGATTCTAGGAAGATTCAGATTTCCATCTACTCTTAGCTCTAGCCCAGATCTATCCTGGATTCTCAACCTTCCAAGCTGAACTTCATGTCAGCCCTGAGTTATATTTGACCCATAGCCTGGATCACCAACTGACCCAAGTCTCCTCATCATGTCTGCACACCAAACTGATTCTCACTCTTTTCCTGTCTCTGAGTTCACAGGGGCCATGCACACCATCACAGCCATCCATCAGCCACATCTTTGCCTTTGAGCACTTACCCGCAGCCCTGCAGCCAGTCCTCGATCTTATTGATTGGATTCCCTAGAAAAAGCAGACACTGGGTGATTGTGGGAACTGAAGGAACCACACCTCCTCAAATAACTCAGGGCACTCTGTAAGTTGTCCTCACACAAGCCACAGCATGACTCTTTTTACCCACGAAGGGGGGATATGAAAGGGATGTACTCATGCATAAAGATGACAGGTATGTCTCCCCTCTCTTCTATCTACTTCAGAAAATGGAAAGTTCCCAGTGTCCAGGCTACCACACTTTCTTCTTTCTTTTCCCAAAATTTGGGAATAGGGATTATTCCTTTCTCAAAACTAAAAAAAGAAAAAGAAAAAAGAAAGGAAGGAAGGAAGGGACGGAAGAAGGGAGGGAGGGGAGAAGGGAGGGAGGGAGGGAGGGAGGGAGAGAGAAAGAAAATATCAAAAGAGGGATGGTCCTATGCTTTTATTTCCCAACAAATAAACAAGGGTGGGTTTATTGGTCCAAACGTTTTTGTTTCAGACTACATCTCTGGTCTTTCTCTTTGAACATCAGATAATAAGGTATGTGAGAAAGGAACAACTGCTTCATTGAGCAAGAAAATCTTCAGAGAGACTTCTCAAAGGTCACACAGTTGTCAGAGTTGCAGCCTGAATCTGGGCACAGACTGTATGTAGTCTTGTTACACAAACAAACTTAATTCACAGATAAACCCTCTTCCTTCGACTCTTACAGAAGTTTCTCAAGATGGTGGAAAGGTGTGTCCCCTTCTGTTTCCTAATCATATGCCTGTCTCCTCCTCACACAATTCACATATCATATTATATTATACCTCTTCCTTACACTCACTGAAAGGAGTCATAATGAGCCTCTTTGAAGTCCTTCTCTAAACAGAGGCCACTTTCCATCCTTTGCAGACCTGTGCAAAACACAGTGGATATTTGTGTGATACCCAGCAGCTTCTTACCTTCCTGGAAAACATCATCCAGGCTGGAAGGCTCGGGATCCAGTGCATCCTGAAGGGCAGCTGCAGCCTCCTCTTCCAGGACCTGGGTTTGCCAGTTACGGCTCTGTCGTAGCCAGGCCCTTCGTTTCTCCCAGGATGTAGGGCTCAGCACTGATGCTTCCATGGTCCTGGGCTACTTTCAGGCCTTTCCACCACACGGATGCCTTCCTGAAAGTTGAAACATGAGGAAAGCCTTTCACCCTCTCTTCAGAATCCACTTCCCTCAAGGTGACTCTCTCATTTTCTGTCTGTGCAAAGAGCCTGTTCTCTCTGCCTAATCAGGAAAGAAATGATGCATAGCCATTTGCTGCTTCAACCCGTCCACCACTATCACCAAAAAAGGGAATGCTCTGAAAAATCTAAGTACCAGATCAAGTCTTTCAAGTCAGTGAGTCTAAAAGCTTCAAACATCGCAGGAGTTAAGGGCCACTGAGGAAACTTTTTTGGCTTAAAGTATCTCTATTTCCCATGATAGCTGCAATGCTCTATCATGAAACATTTCTCTTAAAGCAGTCTTGTTAGCTCATACCTAGTTCTAGTACTCAGAAGACTGAGAAGACCAATCTAAGATATAGTTCAAGAGACTCTGTTTAAAAGAACTGTTTTCTTTACTCTTTAATAATTTTGCCTTTCAGAATCTACCATTGCAACTAAAATATTTGAGGGACTGAGGAGATGCCTTAGTCAGTGAGGTGCTTGGCACACAAACCTAAGGACCTGCACCCACAGGTTTAGATCCCCAGCACCCACATATTAGCCAAATAAAAGGGTAGGTCTCTAATCCTACCTGTGGGCACTGAGCTGGGAGGGTTATTCCCTGAAGTTTGCTCATTAGCTAGACAACCTAGTCAAATCAGTTGACTTCAGGTTCAATGAGAAGCCCTATCTCAAAAAATAAGGTGAGCCGGGCGGTGGTGGCGCACCCCTTTAATCCCAGCACTCGGGAGGCAGAGGTAGGCGGATCTCTGTGAGTTCGAGGCCAGCCTGGGCTACCAAGTGAGCTCCAGGAATGGCGCAAAGCTACACAGAGAAACCCTGTCTCAAAAAACCAAAAAAAAAAAAAAAAAAAAAAAAGGTGAAGAGAGATTCAGGAAGACATTGCTATTGGCCTGTGATCTGCGCGCGCACGCGCGCACACACACACACACACACACACACACACACACACACACACACAGAGGCATGTATGCATGCTCACACAAAATCTTAAAATTTACACTTAATTTTTGTTTCTGGACTTGTTTGGTTTTCAGTTTGGTATATTCTTTTCCTAGGAAAAAGAAAAACTATAATAGAAACAAGGAGACATTGAACTTACTGTCTTAAGCAATTAGCCGACCATGCCTTCCAGATGGTCGCTTTCTAATTTGTGGATTTGTATCTCCATGTTAACCATGAGTTACTCAGCTTGTCAAAGCAATTGTCACTCCATATAGTGACAGCTCATTTGACATTTCTGCATTCTTCCCCCAAATATATAATAATGCCTCTAGGCATAGAATCTGAGAAGAGTAAGGGAAGAATCATTCTGCTGTCCAGAGCTTGAAAGGCAAGCACTAATGTGCACTCAGCCACAGCCACAGCCCTCCACCATGAGTTAGTAGACTTACAGCAAGACTTTCAGGTCTTATTCTTCCACTCCCTGGAGCTGCTACTCATTGCTTCATCTTCAAAATTATACTTTGAATTGCTGAAGTCAGGGAAAATAAAAAAGAAATATACAGGAATTTCAAGAGCCTTCTTTAAGACTCAAAAACAAAGTTATTATTGAGACATTCAAAGACTTAGGGTACTGAAACAGCTATGTTTTAGAAGAACACCCCAAACATAAAATGTCCTGCTAGTGCAATAAAATTGTTTTAGTTGCTTTGTCTTGCTACATATATGACAATGTAAATGGTTGCTGTCTAATCTTGGGCCCTTCCCTTCAGGCCCAGTCCAGGTTTTGTCTTCTAGGGAAGGCAGCTGTTAGCACTGTGAGACTGTTATGCACTCCACTCGTTTTTACCTTTTATGGAATATTCAACCACTTAACTAAGCTCAGGTCAAAGGAAAGCTCAAAGAGGGTCAGCAGAGGAGACTTGCTGGCATTAGGTGATAGAGGATGAAGTTGCCTCCAGAAAGAAGGGAAGGGGAAGTAGAGAAGATCTCCTGAGTAAATTGGGAGTGCAGTGGGGAGAGGAGGGGGCATGAGGGAATGGGGTGGTCGAGTTGGGGGAGGGACAGACAGGGAGAGCAAGGAAAGAGATTCTTGATAGAGGGAGCCACTATGGGGTTAGGGAGAAATCTGGTGCTAGGGAAATTCCCAGGAACCCACAAGGATGACCCCAGCTAAGACTCCAAGCAATAGTGGAGAGGGTGCCTGAACTGGCCTTCCCCTCTAATCAGATTGATGACTACCCTAATTGTCATCATAAAACCTACATCCAGTGACTGATGGAAGCAGATACAAAGATCCACAGCTAAGTACTGAGTCAAGCTCCCAGAGTCTAATAAAAGAGAGGGAGGAGGGATCATATGAGCAAGGGGGGTCAAGATCATCATGGGAAACACACAGAGACAGTTGACCCGAGCTAGTGGGAGCTCACTGACTCTGGACTGACAGCTAGGGAACCTGCATAGGACTGAATTAGGCCCTCTGAATGTGGGTGACAGTTGTGTGGCTAGATCTGTTTGTAGGGACCAGGACTTATTCCAGGTACATGAACTGGCTTTTTGGAGCCCATTTCTGTGATGGGATACCTTGCTCAGCCCTGACACAGGGCAGGGGCGGAGGAGGGGGGTTGGTCCTGTCTCAATTTGATATGCCAGACTTTGTTGACTCCCCATGGGAGACCTTACCCTCTCTGAAGAGTGGATTGGGGGTGGGGTGGGGGAAAGGTATGTGTGTGTGGGAGTAGGAGGAGGGGAGGGAAGGGGAACTGTGGTTGATATGTAAAATGAAAAAACTTTTAAATAAAAAAAATGAAAAATTTAAAAAAAAAATTAAGGAAGTCTCCACAAATCCTGAATCAAAGTGTGTTTTCCTAGTCCTGCCTTCCAAAATATTTAATCGGCTATTTCTAGTCAGCCCAGAAAGAAAATGCCAGACTGACTTGCCTATTTCTTTAATTCCCTCACACAAATCGCAGGGTATCCTTGATGCACAAAGACATTTTTGGTGGTTAGGAAAACTTAAAAGGAGACAGCAAGGGAAGGGAAGCATGGGGGAAGGGCAGAATGGAAGAGGGGGGACAGAAGGAGGAAGAAGTAAAGATGGAGGTTCAGGGAGTTGGGAGAGAGAGAGGGAGGAAATGGAAGAGAGTGAGGGAAGGAGAGAGGGAAGAAGAGGGAGGTGGAAAGAGGGGAAGAAGAAAGGACAGAGAAGGAGAGGAGGGGGCACAAAGAGGAAGAGATGTAGGGCTGCCCCACTGCACCTTACTATCAGTGCCAAAAACCACTGCAGCACTTGTTAGGCTGACTGCCTGCCTGGGATGACAGGTGAGGGTATCAGCATCTTCTCAATATGTCTCTGGTATGTTCCTCACATCTTTGAAGCTCTCATTCAAATAAGCTAAGTTCCTCTCCACCTCTTTTAGCCCTGGTTTTTCTTATGCTTTTTCCTCTCCTTTTTCACTGTAAGTATTTGCTGCACTCAACCCACAAAGCCCCCAATCCATTCTCCACCCATTTCCTCCAGAAAGCCAGATGTGGCTTCTGCAGTTGGCCTTAATTTAACCCTGTCCCTTGACTGTTCTTTCTGGTTATTATCATCAAAGTATGTTACACTTTTATTAATTTCTCTCCTGTTTTATTACTCTTCTAATTAGAACATAAGATCCAGGGTCAGAGGTGCTTGTCTGGATTGTCCATTGCTGTATTTCCAATGTCTAAAACAGAATCAAACACGTTGTTGGCTAAACATATACTCTAAATGAACGAGTGCTTCCTAGGTGATTATGCCCCTTGGGAGCTCAGCGCCTTACAAGTCACCACAGACATACTCAGGGCTCAGCTTCAAGGCTTCCATAAGATTTAACAATGTGCTTGGGACAGAAAGTTGGGAAACAAAGAGATGATAGTTCTAGGACCTGTTTCTGCTCTGAGAGTTCCTGAAATTGAGAACAGCATTTACATGTGCCCGACAATGCTTTTTCCTCATCTGTACATCCTTACACAGAATTTTTACTTACTGCAAATACCTAAAGGAAAGTGTACATGGAAACAGAATGCTTAATGCTTAAAGAGTTCCAAAGGAAGGCTCACAAAACTGACTGTAATTACAGGCAGCAGAAAGACAGGAGCTAAGAGCTCTATCATCCACTGCAAAGAAAAGTCATTTTCTGGCAGTTTGGATGAGAATGGAATCATTTACTCACTTTAAAAGACAACTACGGTAGGAGCTGGAAAGATGGCTTAATACCTAAAGTACTTGCCATGCAAGCACAAGGACCCAAGTTAGATCCTTGAGCCTATAGGGAAAAGCTGAGAGCTGTACCACATGCCTGTGATGCCAACACTGAGAGTGAGGACAGGGTGAGTCCTGGGTCTTGCTGGCCAGCCAGTCTAGCAAATTCCAGAGTCAGTCAAGATTTAAGATGGAGACTGATGGAGGAAAATACTTGACCTTGACTTCCGGCCTCCACATACGCGTGCGCATGTACACACACACACACACACACACACACACACACACACACACACACACCAATCATCTCAAAAGAGAAGATACAAAGAGACTAACCTTCCCCAATGTGGCTCATTGATGTGGGACTTAAAATAGAAATTAATTTTCCCTAATCTTGTCATGTATGGATTATAATGAACTGTTCACAAAGTAATAAATGAAACTACTATAAGAATGGGTAGCAATATTGGGAAACAGAAATAAATAGAAGGGTTTGGTTCATGGTAATCAGATGAAAATGTACTGCTGGGAGATAAGAAACTAAGTATTCTTTCTGGAAATTTGGAGGAAGTGGCAAATGATATCAGATAAACATACCAGCAGTGAGCAGGCTACAGAGAAATGACAGATGGGTACAGAGATGGCAAGGTGCAGCTTTGGAGGTTTTTGGAGGGAGACTGTCTAATATAGAGATGGGGATGGAAATGTTTATTCAGATCATTCCAGTAACAAGAAGAGTCATCAGACAAAATGCATTCCCATAATATGAAGAAACATGGAGCAGTGCAGAGAGCACTGGCCAGGGATAAGATCAGAACGCCTGCCACACAACCTTGACAACATGAGTTCAATCCCTGGAATCTAAGGTGGAAGAAAAAACTGACTCTTGAAAGTTTCCCTCTGACCTCCCTACACATGCACCATACACATACACACAATGATAATGATAATAATAATCAGTAAAAGCTTAAAAAATAAATTGTCATTTGCATTCACACCATTTCTCCAATCAATCTCTAGCAACCAGCATGTGTGCGTGTGTCATATTCAAGAAGAGAGTGTGTGGTGTGTCTGTGTTGATTGGACCATCCTTTGTGAGATCTCTCTTGAGCCCCACAACAGGGCATGGTGTAGTGCCCTTCAATGGAAACAACTCAGCAAACACTGCACCTCCTGAGGAGCAAGATTCATACTTGTGCTGGGAAATTGTCCTCAATTAGTATATGTCATAGAAGAGGTACAGACCTAACTACCTTTCTCTATGGTCTCAGATCCTCTGTGTATATGTTACCTACCTTGTAGTGAAGAGAAGCTATGAGGCAAAATCTTTCCATGATTTAGTTAATACAGCATAAGGGAAACTCAAGTTTGATTAAATTTTAAAGCTTAAACTAACAAGTTATCCTATCTTTAGGTTTTCATTTCCTACTCAAAAAACTTCTCTGGGCTCTACCACCTTCCTTGATACTGATTCTGTTATAACATTGACTGTACTATGTTTAATGTGGAGACAGAAGGTGGCAGCCTATATATCTCTTTTCTCCCATTTTTACCACTAACTCAAGAAAAGTGCCATACAGGGTCTATTACTTCTTGCCTGAATTTCCCCCAAAGGCTTTTCCCCGCAGCATTGCCCGTTGTCCTTTCCACTTCTCTAGACGTTTCTCCAGAATCATTTTCTTTGATTATTTTCCATACCCTATCCCGAAGTCTAAACTCTAACTACAACCAAATAGAGTAAGAGAAGTTGTTCTTTGTTCTGTGAAGGGTATAGAAAAAGCAGAATTTATAGAAGTGGGGATGAAATCACATCTGTGGCTTAAAAACACAGGATTGTTTAAGATCTGTGAATGTCCGTCATCCAATAAAATATCATCAAATGCAATAACTGCAGCAGTAGTGAAAAACTGTTGATAAAGTGTCATTATTTCTAAACTGAGAACATTGCCTATTTCTTGCCAGTTCTATTACATTGCCGGTCCATTTTCTAGAAGATGCAGCTGGAGTTTTACAATGCACTGATATGGTGAATCAACAAAGCAGGGACTAGAAATAACTGATTTGTGTATAGCATCTAATATATACCCATGAATATGTCCTATAAAATACTTCATTTAATTCTGACCAACACCTTAGAGCTAATCATTAGCATCTGAAGCTCAGAGAGAATGTTTTGTTCACTGATAGCTATTTAGGACCTTAAAGGGCTTAGATTTAAGATCACAGTGGTCTGATTCTATGTAGTATAGTCTTTGCGGGAATAGTGGAATAATAAAACAGCCTATTGTCATCCAAGTATCAGCAGATAATACAATCTGGGATGAAGGAAAGTAGGCATGATTTTAGTAAATTCTCCACTTTACATGCTGTTCAGCTCTCTATTTATAACCTAGTACAAGAGAAACAGCATAAACCCAATGCATTTTGTACTCAGCTATGTGATAATCACAGCAAAAGAAATATTGCTGTTTGTACTACCAGCATGGTTTCCCTCTTTATTTCATCTTGGTGATCTTGAAGCATACGAACATCCCTTGGGCTTGCAAGGCAGTTTTCCAACAAGGTCCAAATCAGGATTACATGAGAGAACTCTTCATTGCTTTGATATTGTAAAATTAGAACATTTGACAGCAGCTGTAGAAGAGCACTGACTGAACTAACAGAGTTTACAATAGTCAGAGCCCTGTTCAGCACAGGCCTACAGTCTGGAGCAGGAGCACCTGGGATGGATTTTGTTGCTTTCAGAAGGTCTGGAGCAATGAGTATCTACCACAATTTGCTGGGAACATAACTTTTTCCCCCAAGTGGGAGGTATGATTTTTATTTAAAACTGGAAATTGTGGTTGATGTATTTCCCTATGATGGGTTATATTAACTATGTGCCAAATGGGCTGCTGCTGCTTCTTCTCTTTATTTTTCTCCTCCTCTATCTCCTCCTCCTTCTTTTCTTCTTTTTTTTGTGTATTGAAAATATATCTTTTTCATATAATATATCCTGGTTACAGTTTCCCCTCCCTCTACTCCTCCCTGTTCCTCCCCACCCAGCTTAATATTTAAATATAACAAATGGGCCTTTCACCATGAAGTTGACAAATATTAGCTCTGCTTATATGTGGCTTAACTTGGGGATATTTTTAAAGGCCCAGTAACAATGGGCAATGATTCTTTTTCTTCAGAGTGTTATTTAGAAACCCAGGGGAAAATGTAGGCAGAGCTTGGGCCTTGGAATCAGAGTATTCCTGTTTAAAATAATAATCTGTTGTAGATGTAACCGACCGCCCTGGCTTTCGCTATGGCTTGCTAATAGCTCTGACCCCTAAGCAACTTTATTTATTAACATACAAATAAAATCACATTTCAGTACAAATAGAATACCACTATAATCTGTCCACTTACACTTGTCTTTGGTAAAATTATTAAACCTCTTTGTATCTAGGTGTTTTGAATAAACAGAAAATTACCACACATTTTGGGTTATTTGATACTAAAATTATGTATTATGTAATAAATAATATGTAAGATTGTTATTCATTTTCTCTCATTATTTGCCAGTCTCTAAAAGTAGAATAGTTTTAAGAATCAGAATTGAGAAAAGAGAGTGGTCATTAGAATACACTAGAGTGTGCAGCATCAGGATGTTAAATAGCGATGCTCACATTAGGCAGAGATGAACCATGAGAAAAAATAATCTCTCAGCCTTTTCTAATTGTGTGTGTGTGTGTGTGTGTGTGTGTGTGTGTGTGTGTGTGTGTGTGTTGTATATATTTACAGGTGCATGTACCCATATGTGCACCCATAGAGGCCAAAAGGCCATATTTTGTTTTTTCCACTATTATTTTCTGAAATTGTCTCTCACTAAATTTGGGATACACTGATTTGCTAGGCTGATTCAACAGTGAACCCTTGGGATTCTTTTGTCCCTACTACTTCAGCATTAATAACAGATGTGCAGCACCACCTCTAGCTTTTTACATGAGTACTAGGGATCTGAATTCAGATCCTCATAATGTTTTACCCATTAAACTGTCTCTCTAGCTCGACAGTACCTATCCTTATATAATTCTCAGAGGGGTCAGAGAGAAACCTAATCTGGTTACTCATTTTAGAGTAGAAAAAAACTAGACAAAGATAAGGAGGGGTAAGGAGAGGTGATGGAGTGATGGAGGGAGTGAGGGAAGGAAAGAACAGAGGAAGGATAGAAAATAGGACTCACAAGTTTGTATCCCAAATGTGTTCTTTCTTCCTTTTTTGTCACACAGCTTTCTTCTTGCCACTCTTGATTCTGGATGAGTCTTCAGTGCTCTGGGCCTCCTTCCACAGACACAGACCATAAAGGTTTCTCTTCTCTGTTTGTATGTTATTTATGCCCTAAGAAGTACCTGTGAATTTGGAGTGAGAGTGAGATCAAGCATAAGAAAAGAGAAAAAGGAAATAGAGTTTCCATGATGTGGCCCAACAGAACTTCTGCATCCACAGTCAGGCATAGTCTTATTGATTTAGAAGGCTAGGGGAAATCCCAGAGCAGGCAGCATTTCTCTATGGACAGGACAAACTTAATCTCAATCCAGGCTGACCCTCCTCAACCCTGCATGCCCCAAACCTACAACAGACTGTCATGTTCCTTCCTAGATCAATGATAACTGTCTTCCTGGTTTATACTCTTCACTGTGCTGCTAGGAAGATCATCAGATCAAAATCTGCCCTTAGGGTGTTGCAGCATTCTGAAACATTTATGGCCTAAGGGAACACTTCAATCTCTGTTCAGGGGGTAGAAAAATAGGGTGTTATTTATGAAATAATGAAAGGAGAAAATGTCAGCTACTCAGTGTAACTCCTTTGCCTTTCCTTTTGCACACCTTTCTTTCCACAAACTAGTTTAGCTGAATACTGGAAGCAAACTATCTAAGTTCTTTTCCTCTCATTCCCTTCTTCTTCCTTCAACATTCAGATGTGAGTGAGTTTTGTGTTTATAAATGACCATGGAAAATATTAAAGTCCTATATTTGGAGCAAGTCATCCTATACTGTTGGTGTGTGAGACATGCCATTTAAAAAAATATCTGGGTAAGCTATAAACATATCAGGAATAAGAAACAGCAGCTCACTCTGGATAATTACACATGGCTTTATCCAGACATGTTTAGGATGAGTGAAGAGACTTCTTGACCACTGAGTGATCCCTGTGCATTGATATCATTAATTCAATGTCTTGTTTTCATGGTCATGAAGTTATTTCACTCCTGTTCTCATCTTCCCCCTTTTTATTACACAGTAGATATACAAACTATTCTCATCCTTCAGTTATTTGACAGAATTCTCATTTTAGCCTAAATCTGTGCTTTAGCCGTTCTCACTGGGCCTGGGCATGATCAGGCCACAGCGCTGTGTGTTTGGGGTTCATCACTTTCCTTGACCCCTAAGTGGAAATCAGGATAGTTATTAGTCTGCAAGTAGAAAGAAATGTGTCTTTTCCCTTGCTGCCACTAAGAGTGAAGTCACACTGAGTCACAACATGGGCCAAGAACCAAACTTTCTATTCATCATCTATTAGAATCTGAATCCTGGACCTTGAACCTAGAAGGACTGTATTGGCTCTCCACAGTCACTATATAATGCTTCATCCTAGGAAAACATCTTAATTTTCAGAGGGCCAAAGGAGCTAAGAGAACATTATTAGTATGGTTATAAATAGCCTCTAAATGGCCTAGGTGCTTGTGAATAAGAAACCACGTGTTGACTCTGTTTCTATCCCCCCATTATAGCTTCATTTTGCTATCAATGATAACATTTTCAGTAGCAGACAACCAATAAACCTGACCTCTCCTCTTTTCATCAATGGTTCATGACATAGGAGAATACAGATCTGTGGCTCTCACCACTCAAGCTGAACATCTGCTGAATCAGAAGCTTGTGCACATCATTTGCAAGCCTCCCACCTCTAATTCCCCCCCCCGAATTGCATAAAACCTTCCATTAAGGATATTTGTGACTCACAGCATAAATGAATGGATGTAATAGAAAGTTAAGATTTATTGTTTTATTAATTAATTGTGGATGTGTGTCTATCTGTCTGTGTACATGCATGCGAGTGCTGGTACTGCAGAAGTCAGGGGCATCAGATTCTCCTGGAACTGGAGTTACCATAGTTGGGAGCTGCCCAACATGGATGCTGGCAGTTGAATTCTGGTTCTCTGCAATAGCTGTAAACACTCTTAACCACACAGAGCCATCTCTCCAACCACATAACAATAAAAACTTTTTAATTAAAAAGATAAAAAGGATATTTTTTATCCTTTTTTGTATATTTTTGATATACAAAGTCACAAGTATTTTCTTGAGTATTACTTCCAAATGCTTATTATCTTATTAAACCACTTCTACAATACACTTTTATCAAGATAGGGCTCTGCCCTAAGTCCCGATTTCACCTCTTTCATCCACTGATGAACTTGGCAGTGCATGAGGTTGTGGGAAAAGCCCAGTGTGAATAATATTTCCATGCCTCCTCCCTCCCCAGGATACAGATGGGTGGTTACCTTGAAGCAAAGGGTGTTGGAGACTCCAGCCCCAGTATTATGTAGATCACTAAGAAGTGAACATATCTAGATGAGATATGGGGCAAAAATTTAGTCTTCATGAAATATGAACCATGGGCCTCTAGTATATCTGGCCTGCCATTGTCCAATGGTGTAAATTCTCCTACATAGGAACTTCCACATACATCACTACACTTTATCTCCACATTTTTTTCCCTGAAGATTCTAGAGAAAAAGATCCTGTTTACAGAGAACAAGATCAGGACAGATTTATGTATTCCCAAATTCAGAGATATGGGCTCTAGAACAGGACCTGTCATCAAACCAGGAAACTTTTCTCCTTCAGAACTTTTCATAGTTGGAAATAGAATGAAATGATCACACGTGTGAGTTCGGCAAGATGCTAAGAACTCTCATGAGAAAAATGAAATTTTGTAAATAGTAATTCAGTTCATCAAATGAGACCATGATTTATGACCCTAGAACAATCCCATCTGGTAATCAGGAGGGAAAAGTGAGGTATTTTTGTTCAGTAGGTCCAATGATGAGGCTGTAGAGTCAAAGTCAGGAAGGTGAGGTTGTCTCTTGACACATCTCTTTCCTTAGAATCAAGATTTTTTCCCCTCACCCATGTCCCTTCTCTCTATTACTATCTATAAATGTATATCAGTCCCACCCTGAAACACTTACCAGAAGTAAGAAGGTTCTCCAAACAGGCCTGAACCCTTCTCAGAAGTCGTGGCAAAGGCAAGGACGGTGAGATAGTCTCATATCGAAGACTGACTTTCTCTCTGTTCTCATTCAACTGTCAGCTCAAAAGGGGAAGCGGATGTGAGAACACACACACACACACACACACACACACACACACACACACACACACCCCTACACATACATCTGCACTGTCCCCGCCTCCTGACCAGCCACATCCTCTGCTCTAGCTTAGGAGACTGGAGAACAAAGCATCTCTTACCCAAATGCTTACAGGCAGAGAGCTCATCCTCTGAGATGGTGGCTGTCATGTTTACCACACCTAGGGAGGATGGGAATCTGGGAGAGCCCCCTCCAATGCAGTTAGAAGTAGTTAGAATCCACTCCTGCAGCCAAATGGAACTTAAAAATGAGACTTGCCTCTCCATAAAATCAGGAGGACTTCTCCCTAACTGGGCTTTTCATAACTTTCACATTCAGGTAAATTACCCAGAAGGTTTTTCTTAAATACTATCAGTGAAAGCAATTTTTTTTGTTTATGTCTTAACTTCTTTTTCAATTTTTACTGCATTTATTTGTGTTTGTGTATGTATACATGCATTGTGTGTGAGTGTATATGTGTGTGTGTATGTGTGTGAGTGTATATGTGTGTGTGTATGTGTGTGTGTGTGTTGTACATACCCATGTCACAGCATGCATGTAGTGGTTAGAGGACAGTTTGAAGGAGTCTGTCTTCTCCTTCCACCACATAGATCCTGGGGTTTGAAGTCAGGTCATCAGGCTTAGTAGGTACCTTTACTCACTGGCCCTGTGTTTGTTTGTTTCTTTCTTTTTCTTTTCTTTTTTCTTTTTTTGGTTTTTCGAGACAGGGTTTCCCTGTGTAGTTTTGGTGCCTGTCCTGGATCTCACTCTGTAGCCCAGGCTGGCCTCAAACTCACAGAGATCCGCTTGGCTCTGCCTCCCGAGTGCTGGGATTAAAGGCCTGGCCTGTGTTTATTTCTTAACACTTTGCTTATTATGTTTAAACCCACTTCAGTTTCCCCTATCCTAGGAATGACTACTTTTTTTTTTTCAAGAGTTGTACTTTTAAAGTCTATCACCCTGGAGCTGTCTTCAGTTTGCTGTCTCTCTGTTTTCAGGGAGCCTTACTAAACTCTAGAAGAGTTTACCTTTCACTTTCATCCTGAGTAGCAATTAACACCACTGACCTCCTCCACCTCTGTCCAGCCTCTCCTATTGAGCTTTTTCTTTGTGTCTTTGATGGTTCTCCATTAAGTCTGGATAGCTCCTACATCTTCTGATTTTATTCTTTCATCTTGGAATTATTTAACGTCTCAGTTACCTTTCCAGTCACTATGATAAAAGACTGATCAAAGCAATTTAAGGAAAGAAGGACTGCTTTTGACTCATCAGTCCGTCACGGCAGAAAAGTCACAGGAAGAGCTTGATGCAGCTGGTGACAGTGCATCTGTGGTCAAGAAAGAGAGAGCCACCGATGCTTGTGCTCAGCTCCCTTTCTTCCTTTTATACAGTCCAGGATCCCAGGCCAGGGAATGGTGCCACACCCAGTGGGCAGGTCTTCCAACCTCAAAGACCTATCAAGATAATCCCTTACAGGCATGCCCAGAGGTTCATTTCCTAGGTGAGTCCAAGTCTCATCAAATTGACAATTGAAATTAAGCATTATACTTACTTATAAACTCTTATCATAACACTAATTTTCCAAAGCACTCCTCTTATATGCTAAATGTAACTGCTACCATATGTACATTCTCTTTTAATTTTAGATTTGTAGAGAGTTCGGTTTCTTTTTACTATGGCCCCAAATTCCATTTCAAACCTCCATAAGAGAACACCCTTGAATAGTTATATACAATTTAAGCACAGCTGTAACACAGTGAAGAAAAGTCCAATTAAAGTCTTTGCTCAAAAAATTAAGTTCTAGGAACATGCTTTTCTTTTCAGCTTTTATTTCCTTAGTCTTTGAAAATGTCATGCATTTATTCATTGTAACTGAATCACATCCATCCTTCATATCCCATCCTCCAAATCCTTACAGGGCCATGCCAAAACATTGACCTTCCAACCTAATATTCTCCTTTTATCATTTATTTTTAGATCACTAAGTCCGAGTAGTATTACACTCCTGAAGAAAAGTGACCCTCTCACCTTATCAGTCATCAATTGCTAAATAGCTCTTCAGCAGGGGTTGGGCCCTGGGAGTCCTTGCCCTCTCCATGCTGGAATTTTTAACTGGCTTGGTTTTGTCTATGGACCTTGCATGGGTAATCACTGCTGTACTGGGTTCATGTGTGTAACAGTCCAGGGGACAGTATTTCATATCACACCCCCCCCCCCCCCCGATTATCGGAGATAATCTTGTTTGTGGA
>CABHPP010115289.1:16215-27130 GCA_902168425.1 Peromyscus attwateri
CGCATCCTCTGGTTCTTACATTCTTTCCCTTTTGATGAAGTTCCCTGAGCTTCAGAATAGAGGTTGATACAGATGTCCCATTTACAGCTGAGCACTCACAATCCATTATTCTTGGCACTATGAACAGTAATGTATCTCTGCATTAACTACTACCAAAGTTGGGAGCAGCATGAATCTATAAATATTTAGAAAGCATTTGATAACTTAGTCATTTAGACAAACAGCATCATCAATAATTCTCCCATAAGGCCTATGACTTATGTAGGCCATGAGTTTTGACCATGTTTACAGTATCATGCATGAATTTCCTTCTGTGAAGAAGACTCCAGATCCAGTCAAGAGAACAGTTGATTAATCCCATAAATAGTCTTATCACTGTTCTACACATGGACACATCTGCCTGGCAGGTCAATATTATATAATGCAGGGTCCATGCTGGATAAGACCATTAATGCTTTTTTTCTCCCATCAGCCTTCAAAGAACCTTCCAGAACTATGAAAGCTGGCCATCAGGGAGATTCTGGGTCCACTTGATTGAGTTTTCTTTGTCTTGCAACTGAAGTATGTGGTGTCTTCAGGAATAGGGCCTTATCATATTGTTGCAGTTGGTAAATAAGAACAATGGCAATTGCCTGTATTGTTTTGGGTACCTTTGGGGCCCTGCTGATCAATAAGTCATATGGAAGTAAAATTTTAATATTTTTACATTTATTTATTTATTGATCAATTGATTGATGTGTGTGTGTGTGTGTGTGTGTGTGTGTGTGCATACACATATGCCACAGTTCACGTGTGAAGGTCAGAAGACAACTTATAGGAGTCAGTTTTCTCCTTCCAGCATGTGAGTTCCAGGGGCCAAACTCAGGGTATCATGCCTGGCCCCAAGCACTTTTTTACTGAGCCACCTCACTGGCTCTCCTACAGATTATTTTCTTAAATATGCTATAAGAAAGTAATAATTGTATTTTCTGTCTCTTATCTCTTTACATCTCCACCTTATCACATTCTTTTATAGCCAGGGATAAAAATGTCAAACAAATTTCCCAATACAAGATAGATGTTAACTATACACAAAAAAAATATTAAACCTATTATAAGCCCAGCACTCCCTATTCATCATAAACAATTTTTTTCATCTACAAATTATCTGTATAAACTGAGAAATTCTTAAATTCCATTTAAACTTTAAGTTTATGGATTTTTTTTTTTTTTTGGTTTTTCAAGACAGGATTTTCCATAGCTATGGTGGCAGTCCTGGAACTCGCTCTGTAGACCAGGCTGGCCTCAAACTTACAGAGACCCAACTGCCTCTGCCTCCCGAGTGCTGGGATTAAAGGTGTGTGCCTCTGCTTTCTCTAATATCCAGCCCCCATCTTTCATCTGCCCTGCCTTTATCCTCTGACTATATTTAACGCCACAGACTTCACTGATAATGTTTTTCACACAGTTCAAGAAAATGTAGCCACTTGACATTTATGAAATTGATGCCATTTAAGATATCAGCATTTTAAAAATATTTTTGTTTATTTTTCCTTATGCTAACTGAAACAATAAAGTATGTATCGCCTGTATGTGTGCTTCAAGGGTTTGATGCCATGTCTTATGGCTAATTTGTCGTTCCAAGGTGGCTTTCTTTATTCTTTATAGAATTAAGAGCCATCTGATCAATATGAGTACATGCCAATTTCTTGATTTTATTGGATGTCAGTGTTTTCTTCTAACAAAAAGATATAATCCACTAAGATTCTCTTGGCTTAAAAATCTATAGCATCTACACCAATTATTTTTTTTCATTGTTTAATACCTAATGTGGTTTGTTATGAAGAATGAAGATATTAAGATATTTGGCAAAAATATTACAAATGTAACAAAAATGTATTAAAGACTCTTGTCCATTTAAGCCAAATATACATTGCTTTTGAATAATATCTGTAGACATGCAATGTTCAAACCATTTCTGAGCTCTGATGTGCCCATCAGACAGATGGGTGGGGCTAGGTGGAAGTCTAAAGCTAAAGAGCTAAGGCTCATCTGGAAGGTTGCCCAGACCTGGGACACAGCCAGGACAGCTGCTCAGAGAGGCTGCCCCATGATACAGAAGCTGCTGCTCAGAACCCTGCTCTGCCTTAGCAGCTGGGCCCCTCTGCCCAGGCCCAGATGCATGACATCTGCTCCATTCAGAGCTGGGCTCCTATGATATGAAAAAAGCTACTTTGTGTAGGAATCTGTTTCTTTAAACTGCTCATGTGAGATGTTTAATGATTTGTTTCCTACAGTATCAAAGGACCAAAGTAGGAGGACAGCCAGATATGGGGCTCCTGATTCTAATCTTAGCACTTCAGAGGCAGAATCACAAGGTTTGCCAAGCACTGCATAGTGACTCCCAGGCCAACCTGGGCTGTAGCACTGTGGGTAGCAAGGAGGAAACAGCAGCAGCTCATCAGGGGTTTCTTGTAATGAGAAATGTGTCTGTCAAGGTACTGCTTCCTTTACCTCTGTGTTCTGGGAGTGAAAGATCTTGAGAAGTGGGACTCTCTCACTCTTCTAGCTGTCCCTTCTGAATCCCTCCTCTCAATGCAGGGAAGTTTTTCCCCTGTCTAGACGAATCCAAGTCCAGCTGAAGAGCAATCAGTCACAAGATATTCTTTCAGAAATCTGGATGGTAAGTCCACTAATGCTGTGATACTGGCTACCTTCCAAGTGCCTATGTAAGCACACACCCATGGGCACAAGCATCTGAAAGAGAAGCATTATCTCTTAAATATTATACTATACTATGATCAGATAAATTGGGGAAATACAAGAACTTAAAAGGTCAAGATTTTTTTCTTTAAAGCTTAACTTCTTGGAGATTTTCATAAACAGATTTGAAATATGTATGTTCAAGATAGATGGAGCATTCTATTTTTCTGAATGACTGCCTGTGTTTATTTCTCTCTCTCTCTCTCTCTCTCTCTCTCTCTCTCTCTGTGTGTGTGTGTGTGTGTGTGTGTGTGTGTGTGTGTGTGTGTGTGTGTGTGCCTCAGGGTATGTGTCAGAAAATAATTCTTAGGTTCTCTCCTGCCACCTTGTAGGATCTGGGAGTCAAACTCAGGTGTTCAGGCCTGTGCACAGTGCTGTACTCATCCAGTCACCTCACCAACCTTGCTTTGTCTTTTTGTTTTGAGGTATGATTGAGGGTGTTAGTTTGGGAAAGTTGTCCCCTGCTTTTGTTTTCTCTGGTTTGCATACTGGCATTTGTGTCTTTGGCAGTACTCACATGCACTGTTTGATTGGCTGATGGCTCATGGACCATCCTCTTCTGTCCAAGTCCCTTTAACTCAGAAGCATTGGGGCTTATGGAGATCCCAAGTGAATTCTTTTTTTTTTTTTTTTTTTGGTTTTCCAAGACAGGGTTTCTCTGTGTAGTTTTGGTGCCTGTCCTGGATCTCACTCTGTAGACCAGGCTGGCCTCGAACTCACAGAGATCCACCTGCCTCTGCCTCCCAAGTGCTGGGATGAAAAGCATGCGCCACCACAGCCCAGCCTCCCAAATGAATTCAAATGGTGTTTGATATCAAGCCCAAGGCCCTAGGATGAGATGGAAGTGGAAGTGCAGTAGAGAAGGACCATTTGGGGATTGAATAGAATGAGAGCCAGTTACCCTGAAAGTTTATCAAAAACAACAACAACAACAAAAACTCTGTTTGGAGAAATCCATGGACTTGAATAGTTTCAAATTTGATCTCTTTACCTAGAAGAAAAAGGCTTCTAGAAGGGTTGCTTTCTTACCACATACATGGTACAAAGTACCCACTCATAGTAAAGGCGGTGAGGGAGAAAAAAAACAAAACAAAACAAAACAAAAAAAACCCAGGCCATTCTGAGGTCAAAGAGTAACTAACGTGAAGCTTTAGAGTTGAATTTTTACTTATCAATTTGGGCTATATAATGTGGCAATTTACTCTGAGATAAAATCTTTGATCTTGGAGGTAAGCTTCTTAAGACTGGAATGCTCTAGAGCCCAGTGAAACATTCCTTCCTGGAGGGAAGCTCATTAAAACTCAGGAAGTAAACCACTCAAAGGCTTCAAGAAGTCCCTGGAACTGACTGGATTCACTAGTCCCCTCTCTCCCCAAACGTATTAACCAGTAAGGCCTGTTGGGAGACACCCTGAGACTAACCCAGCTGCCTGGAAGAGGCAGAGACCAGGAAAGCGGCCTGGAAAAAACTTTCAGATCTGTCCAGCTGCTTGCAGGCTATGCAGTGTGCTCCAGGTTTCCAACTTCCATGAGCTTCTCCCACACTGGGGTGAGGTCTTGGTGGATGTAGCCATCTTTGAGCCATTTCCATTTCCCTAAGTAATCCCTTACCCATATTTGTGAAAGTAACCCCAAGAAAACTCACTGGCTCACCATGTTGAACTTTGATGGTGCCCTTGCTCTGGTCTGTCCTCGGTTCCCTATCTGAGATGAGTAAATGTTTGTTCAGGTATCACTAGAAACAGTGTCATACAACAGACTGTTATAACAAAAATAAGGTGGGTGGTTTATAAGCAAAAGAAATTTATTTCTCATCAGTTCTAAAGGCTGGATATCCATGCTCAAACTGAGGGTACATTCTGTGTGAGGGGCTGCTGCCTGGTTCATGTGCAGCTGTCTGTTATGTCTTCATGTGGTAGCCAGAGAGAGATAGCTCTCTGGAATTTGTTTTACAAGGGTATTAATTTTATTCAAAAAGATTCTATCCTCATGAACTAATCATTTCCTAAATGTTCTGTCTTTTAATACCATCACTTTGGAGATTAAGATTTCAAAGCAGAGCAGCTTCCTTCTTCAATGGGCAGCAGTTAATGAGGAGACTCACAACTGTCAAAGTGATAAAAATAAGTAACCGTTGAATGCCCAGCCAGAAACAGGACATCTGCATCACCCCTCCAAGGATGGCAGAACACTGTGGATGAGGGGACAGAAAAAAATGTAAGAGCCAGAGGAAAGAGAGGAGTGTTATAGAATGCCATCTTCTGCACCAGTTCCTCAGAGTAAACGAGACAACAGCTGATTTCTGATCAGAAGATGTCTGCAGGAGCTCCTTAGAGGGGTCAGGGCAGGAGACCTGGCTCAGAGCTCTCTTTGTCAGGCTTTGAGAAAGAGAGCACAGAAAGAAGAGAGATGGCCTCAGGGGCAGGGACAGAACCTTGAAGGAAGTGACTCATCAGCTGGAGAAATTGAAACTGAATTATAAAGCCGCATAAGTGGTTAAAAAAAAAAAAGTAACTTCCCCTCCTTAGGCACTTGTCCTGCCCAAACACATGTCCAGCCTCTGGCCCCTGCAGCTTGCCCTGGGGGTCTTTGAAGAGCAGAGTCATGGAAGGATGGGTATGTGTATGATCTAAACACCTTGAAGCCATCTACACCTACATACTCTAATTTCCTGTAGCTCACACTCAACTTGTTTCTTCTGATGTGTGTTCAGAGAAGGGGTGAGGAACAAGAGCCAGCTCTTCATGCCTCGCTCTGCTTTCCCTCCAGATTTCATTTCTTAATTGAAAAATGATGAAATAAAAGATTCTTTGCAGTTCGTCTGCTTATAATAGTAATATCCACTGTGACTACTACTTGAAAATGACTTTCATTAACTCTCATTAAAACAGTCTCTTAAACGGTTATTGTGTTCAACAGATGAACTAAATGAAATTCTTTTATCAGATTTTTCCCTCCTACAAATTTGAGTCCAGAAACGGTCAGACTGATGTACTGCTGTAGACCAGCAGGTGGCAGCAGACACCCATTTCCGAGAGCACAATTACAGAGGTCTTCCCAGGTTGACCTCAACCAGAGCAGAATCTTTCCTGCAGTGTGTGGACAAGTTTTTTTGTTTTTTTTTTTTTTTTTAATCTGTTTTGAATAACTGGAGGAGCATATTTGCAGCGAAGCAGACAACTAAAGGGACTTTTTTTTTTTTATTAAATTGCTCATATTTAATTAAGGACCCTCAAGGTTGAACAGGATTTCAAAGGTGAGGCAGCACAAAAAGGCTGCCTAGACAAAAGAATGCTAAGTGAGAGCACATTCTAAGACGGAAGATGCTGCACAGATTTGGGGGAAATCAAGTGGTTACACTGTCAGTGGGAAGGAGTCAACCCTGAGATGACATGATGCCAGGCTAGATGCAGGGAACTCAATGCCTTGCCTCAGGATCTGAATTTGGTAGAAATATCCAGTTATTTTGAAAGCATTTCAGACTTATGGAGGTTGTAGCTCTATGCCTGCCATTGTAATTATGATTATTAATACCTTGCTTCATCAAACTTTTTTCCTGAACTTTTTGAGAATGGACTGTAGATATTATGTCCCTTTACCATTCAGCTTAAAACAAGGACAGTGATTTTCATAGCTATTTCATAGCTGAACTGTAATTAAGAAAAATCAGGAATTTTCACAATAATGCCATATTGCCATCTAACTCTAACTTGCAGACTTAAATTTTTACTTTCTGGGCTAGGGAGATGGTTCAATGACTAAAAAAAATGTTTGCTGGGCAAGCATGCAGACTGGAGTTTAGCTCTCCAGCACCCTGGTAAAATTGCATGGGACACTGCGTGCCTGCAGTCCTGCTGATTGGGGGTGGAGACAGGGAGATCTTCGGACTTACCACCATAGTCATCTTAATCCAGATGGCAAGCTCTGGTGAGAGAGCTTGCCAAAAGAAAAGAAAAGAAGTCAGAGAAGCAACTGAGGTAGGCATCTCAACATTAAGTCCTGTCCACACACACACACTGGCAAGCACTATCCCACAAACATCGTTCATATGAATATACCACACCCACGTGCACAAAATTTTACTTTCCTGATTATATTCAGGATCGTGTATTACATGCAGTTTTCATTACTCTTGTCTTTTTAAGTCCAGAATTGTTCTTTCATCTTTTTCCACTTTTCATGACATCAACATAGACATTTTTGAAGAATGTGGTGTGGTATTGCAGAGTGTCCTTCAGTTTGATTTCTCCACAGTTCATATAATCAGATTTGTACATGTGGTTGCTGTACGTGATATGTATCTGCCTCAGTGAACAGCACCAAGAAACACATGGGAAAGCTCTGCCCTCTGTGAAAGTTAGTAGTCATTCATTCTCTCTCTCTCTCTCTCTCTCTCTCTCTCTCTCTCTCTCTCTCTCCTATAAACTTATGGTTTTCTTTTAAAAATATTAAGTTCTTTTAAGTATTTTAAAGCTATATAAACATTTCATTCCTTATCAAACTTTCAATTTACAACTGCTAGTTTGGGAGATTTTGTATGTTCAATGAGGAATCATTAAAAATTGAGTTTTGTATGTTCAATGAGGAATCATTAAAAATTGAGTTAGAGATATTTTTAGTAATAACACCATGAAGGAGGAGAGGAAAGAAGAAGGGAAGGAGAGAGGGAGGGAGGGAGGGAGAGAAGGAAGGAGGGAGGGAGGGAGGGAGGGAGGGAGGGAGGAAAGAGTTTTTGTACCTCTAGCTCCTACACACTATCTTTCATTATGCCCGAATCCCTGATGCTGAGTTCAGGAAATCTTTGAACCCTGAGTCTAACACATAAAATCTCAGTATATCAGGTGAGGATGGGGATATGCTTCCGGACTAAGGCAGCCCAGTCTCTGATCAGAGATTTTGATGTTTTCCTTATGCAAAGCAGTCACATACACCTAGAACTGTAGCCCTGGCTTTGACCAGAACAAGGGTGATGAAGCTCAGACTCCCTGGCACAGACTCTCTCCCAGTTGTCCCACTGAACATCCTGTCATTGAAATCTTAAGATTCCCACTACACAGATAGAGAATCAAGTTCAGCTCCAGCAGTCTCAGTTGATAGCCAGGGTGTGACCCCAGCTGTCTCTGCCTGGGACCATTGTTTCTACTGCTCTGAAGCACTTTGAAGTCTATCACAACCATCTCACAACTGACATAATCATATTTTAAATTTTTTAAAATTGAGAATTTTTCTCGTCCTTCCATCTCCTTCCTATACACCCCACTCTTCCCACCAACTTCATGTGCTCTTTTTTTTAAAACACACCAAATCTACTTAGTGCCCCCAGTGTGTAATGAGTGTAGGGACTTCTGCAGCACATGGGCAGTCTCATAAGGGCCACATCCTTAGAGAAAAAGGACAGCCTTTTGCTGGGGGATATCTTTCTGTATGCTGTGAACATGTGTTGCTGTGATTGGTTAATAAAGAAGCTGCTTTGGCCTATGACAAGTCAGGTTATAGCCAGGCAGGAAGAGAGAGACGGGAAGAAGAAAGGCAGAGACAGGGGAGATGCCAGCCTGCTGTTCAAGGAACAGCATGCCAGCAGACCAGTAAACCACGGAACACGTGGCAAAACATAGATTAATAGAAATGGGTTAATTTAAGACATAAGAGCTAGCTAGCAAGAAGCCATTAGGCCATATAGTTTGTAAATAATATAAGCCTCTGTGTGTTTAGTTGTCTGAGCAGCTGCAGGACAGGTGGGACACAGGAAAACTTCTGGATACAGTCTTTCTTCCAGCAGATTTTCTTTTTTTACTGTAGATTTTCCTCATAATCTCACTGCAAACTGGTGGGGAATATGGAGTAGATGGCATTTGTCTCACCCATAGATGAAAAACAACAACAACAACAACAACAACAACAACAAAACCAACCCAGTATCTACATAGTGGAAAAAGCAAGCCTTTCCTCTTTCAAAGCTCTCATTTCAGTCTGTGTCCTCTTTTGAGGAGAAGAGGAAGGATTTGAGAGAGTGGAGTGAAAAGATGAATAATGGCAGCTATAAGGATGATGGACATCAGGAGCAAGATCTGTGAAATCAAGGTGCCACTTCTGGTTTCTGGCACATGGGTTGTATGCAGTGGCCCAATAATGTCCACAGGCTTCAGGAGGAGTAACTCATCTGAGCACTCACCTGGAGATTGGCAGGTACCCTAGAGAAGAGCCTCCCCTTGGTGTAGGGCAGATGTTGTGCCCCTGAGCTATCAGGACCAAGCCTGGCTCTGTCAATTCTTAGAAGCCCAAGTGTACTCCTTTCCTTTAGTAGAGGAAGCCACCAAGTTCTCTCACTCCCAGCGCCTCTCAAAAGCTGAGAGAGAGAGAGAGAGAGAGAGAGAGAGAGAGAGAGAGAGAGAGAGGCTGCTACTGGGAAAAAGCTGAAGGAATAGAAAAGTCTTGTTGCAAGAGGCAGAAGAAAAAACTGGGCACTTTCTCTGCCTTTTCCATGAGGGAGGTAGAGAGTGAGCGAAAGAATAACTATAAAGGTTTCTGCTGAACGGGGATCGCCCAATGACAGAGAAATGGATGAGAGCTACATGAACAATCTGGACGTGAGTGGGGGTAATGAGGGGCGAGGGGCGAGAGAAAGAGAACTTGGGGAAGCGGGAGATCCCAACTGGATCAAGAACAGAGAGGGAACATAAGGAATGTTCATGATAAATGAAGACCACATGAGAATAGGAAGAAGCAAAGTGCTGGAGAGGCCCACAGAAATCCACAAAGATGCCCCCACAATAAACTGCTGGCAATAGTCGAGAAAGAGCCATGAGAAAAGTTAATTTTGAGGGTTAAAAAATGTGATCCCCAACGTTCTGACCCTACATGTCATCTCATTCTTTTTGTTGTTGTTGAGACTGGCTTCTAACTCACAAAGATCCATCTACCTCTGCCTCCCAAGTGCTGGAATTAAAGGTCTGTGCCACTATGCCTCTCACCTCCCCACACTTCAAGTACCACAGGTCCGTAGGCCTGACCTAAAGATAGTTTTATGGACCTTAGAGGCATGGTATACTTTTCCTTTTCAAAGGATAGTTGAATCTTGAAGTTCTGTCCGGATATAAAGGTGGGGTTGGCACCATGCAGGAAGAGGCAGTGTGATAGGAAACTGGACTGTTGGATTTGAATATCAATTCTGTCATTTACTGGGTATTTAAGTTTTGGCAAACTATAGAGCCTTGACGTCTTTTTCTTTTCATATGACGAGGCACGGGGAATATATGATTAAAATAGGGGATATGTAAAACTACTCTACAGTAAATAAGCTAACAGCCCAGCTATTAAATCCTTTTTACTTACATTAGTGAAAGCATTAGATTGAGGGTAAGGAGACTTAGTTTCCATTTGTTTCTTTATGAATATCCAGCTCTCCCTCTGGCAAGCAATACCCTCCCATAGGCACCTCATAAAAGAGCAAACTCATGAGATGGAAGTCTATTTTCAGTTCTGACACTAAGTCAAATTTACAGCTAATGCAAATGGCTCTGTTGCTACAAGGCCCAGTTCCCCATGGGTAAATGGAGAAAGCAATAGTTGGCATATTAGAATCAGACTGGCCTAGATTTGGTTCCTGCCTTCAACATTTACTAACTATATGACTGTGAGCATTTTTTTTAAATTTTCCTGAACCTCAGTTTCCTCAGTTTTTGAGTGGGTGTATTATAATATTTAATATCTTGTTTGGCTTGTTAATATCTTGTAAAGACTCCATATGATAATAAACATAAGCTCCTTAACAAGAGCTCAACACAAAGTAAATACCCTTGAAGCAAATTAGTAGCTAGAGGCGTCTCTATATGGGTGAAATAATCTAAGGCATGAACAATTATTCTGCCTTAAACACAAAATAACACAGCAGGTAGGCACCACTCAGATCTTACTCTGCTTTTGACATTGAGCTTGATGCACTGAAATATATATGAGAACATCTCCCTCAGTTCAACCATAACTTGCTACAACAACCCTTAATCCAGCTGCAGGGTGACCCAGAAGGGATCTATCCACTCTCAGACTCACATTCATCATGCAGAATGGATCAGTTCTCAGTTACAAATCCTCCTCCTTGGACACTCCAGCACTGCCACCACACACACACTCACACACACACACACACACACACACACACACACACACACACACAC
>CABHPP010115290.1:2002-43761 GCA_902168425.1 Peromyscus attwateri
AGTGGTGGATAATAAGATAGGATATGCAGTGGTGGATAATAAGATAGTATATGTGGTGGTGGACAATAAGAGACCCTGGTATCAAGCTAAAAGTCAAGAACCAAAGCCCAAGGTTGTCCTTTGACCTCCACATATGTGCCATAGCATGCATGCACCTGCACTCACACATGTAAATGTATACATACACATACACATACACACATATACATACATACACACACACACACACACAAAGGCATGCCTAGCCAAATTAACAAGTTTCAAGCCAGTGAGAGACTCTATATACAAACAAACTAGGTGTGATTAGAGCCACAGCTCATGGGTTAAAAGCACTTGATACTTTTGTAGAGAACAGGAGTTCGGTTCCCAGCATCCACATCAGACTGCCCACAACCACAGGTAACTCTATCTCCAAGCTATCTGACACCCTCTTCTGGCCACTGTGGGTACCCACACACATGTGATATACATATACATAAACAAAGTAAATCTTTACTAAAGAAAATCTAGGTGGGCACATCTTTAGGAACAACACCTAAGACTAACCTCTGGCCTGTGCACACATGTACTCACACATACACAAGCATATATGAACTTATATAAAAAAATAAAAAAGAGATCAGGTAGCAAGGGAACCTACTGCCTTAGATCCCTGAATCATGGGGTGTAAGAAGAGAGAGACTTGGGGTTTGTATTTTTTACTCAGGCAACCCAGTCAGACCTATGGACAGGAGACAATACTCTCTCTCCAAAGTCCCCTTCAATGACTGAGTTTCATCCCACACACCCCATGTACATACACACACACAGAGCCACACACACACCACACACCAGATACATCACCCATACACAATACACATACCACCCATACACACAATATACACACATCATACACACAACACCCAATACACATACACACCACAGACACATACCACACATACACAGCACAGAAATCAGTATGGTAGCTTATTGTGCAATTCCAGCACTTGGGAGGTGGAGGGAGAAGGCTCAGAAGTTCAAAGTCATCCTCGGATACAGGGCAAATTCAAGACCAACCTGCGATACATGAGATTCTGTCTCAAAAAACAAAACAAGCCGGGCGGTGGTGGCGCACGCCTTTAATCCCAGCACTCGGGAGGCAGAGGCAGGCGGATCTCTGTGAGTTCGAGGCCAGCCTGGTCTCCCAAGCGAGTTCCAGGAAAGGTGCAAAGCTACACAGAGAAACCCTGTCTCAAAAAACCAAAAAAAAGCAAAACAAAACAAAACAAACAAACAAACAAACAAAAAGAATCTAGTCATCCAGTTCCCCAGTGCACCACCACTTCCCGCAGGTACCTACAAGGCCCTGCCCCTCAGGCTCCCCACCTGTCACATGTAATCTGTGATTCATGGGGAAGCCAGGAAGAAGTTAACAGCCCAGCTCCCAACCTGAAAGTTGAAGAATGTGCCAGATTATTTCATTTAAAAGAAACTATCTTGCACTGTCCTGGATGCTTCCATTCAGGTCCCAGACAAGCCCTTGGAAGAGCACTGGAGGATTTCAGCAGGCAGGGCGCCCCCATAGCAAATGACAGGCTGAAGAACACTAAATGGTTGACATTTCTGCCAGGGCAATCCAGTCTCTGTGTCATGTGATCAGTTGGCCACTTGGGCCTGCAGTCCCATTTCAGCGTCCCCTCCATCGTTCATCAGCAAGGCCGCCAGTTTCCATAGAGCTGCTCACTGAAACCATCTAATAATGAAAATACACGTTATACATTTCCAGAATTGTGTAAAATCTCGTCTGAGATACGATATGAAAATAGAGCTGGGAGCTGAGGATGACCTCCCATCCCCGCAGTGTTACAGTCTCTGCCTACATGAGAAAGGTGTTTATAAACCAAGTGCCTCTGAGACCAAGAGTTGACGGACAGTGTCAGGATGCAGACTCAAGCAGGAAGAGAGGAAGGGCTTCCAGGCCCAGCTCTGACCTCAAACTAGCAGAAATACTGCTGACCTGCCAGACAACAGGAGTGGGACCCACAACATGGCGGTAGACCACATCACCCCTCACCAGCACTCAAACTTTGACTGCCAGGCTAAGGAGATAGCTCAGTCAGCAAAGAGCTTCTCCTACAAGCATGAGAGCCCGAGTCTCAGCCCCAGAAACTCATGTGTTTTGTGTTTTGTTTTAAATGTGCTGGGCACAGAAGCACATGCCTCAGCACTCTCTGTGAGCTCAAGGCCTGCCTGGTCTACATAGTGAGTTCCAGGCCAGGCAGAGCTACACAATGAGACCCTGTCTCAAATATTAAAAAAAAAATTGTTTTTTAAAGTGCAGGAGAGGCAGTACATCATTATAATTCCAGTGCTTGGGGTGGTAGAGACAGGCAAATCCCTGGGGCTTGATGGCCAGCCAGCCTAGCCTATTTGTCAAGCTAGTGGCCAGTTAGAGACTCCATCTCAAACACAGAGTGAAGGAACCTAAGGAGCACCATCCACCATTGTCCTCTGGCCTCTAGCATCTGTACCTTACACACACAAACATGTACACACATGAACATATAGAGACATACACACACACACACACACGCACACACACACACACGCACACGCACACGCATCCTTGGAACCCTTAACAACCTGATGCCAAAGACACAGTGAAGTGAACAAGAGCCAAACACAGGACCTGAGATGTTGGTCATAGATAAGAGCAGCCAGCAGGAAGGAGGAGAGCGCACACAGGGCAGGAGCTCTGGGTAAGAGGCTAGACAAACAGCCTTTCCCAAGAAGAACTGATGTCGCTGTCTTTTCAGCACCTTTTAGCTTGGCTGGGGCCTGCTGCAACCCAGACACCCTTTTCTCAAGGTAGAAGGCCGTCCCAGCACAGACACCCTGCGCCACAGGCCTGCAGGCAGGCCAGGCCAGGCCAAGTCATTCTCCAATACTGCAGATGATCCGCCAAATCAATCAAGGGCAGAGAATGTGTTTTGTCATCAAGAATCAGGAGCAAGACTGGAGGTCAGGAAAGTCGAGGAGACCTGGTGCTTCGCTGAGCTCTTGTTTTCCACACCGGAGACCAGCCAGCTCCGGGGCTTTCCAGAGAAATCTATGCTTAGTTTAAAAGAAACCAAAATAGATACAAGGTACTTTGCTTTTGTCTGAGTATCATTACTGTTTTTAGCAGAATCCAAGCCGCCTCCCTCTGCAGGTCAGATGTTTTGTTGACAGCAAAGTGAGAAGAGGAAGGGAAGTGGGTGACAGGCTCAGCATCACCTTCAGTGGAAAACAGGCTGCTGAGCCTGGCATGTCTGCCTCCTCTCTCCTGCCGCCCTCTAAAGATGCAAGGCTCTTCTTGCCTGCGTCCTCTGGAAGAGCAGCCAGTGCTCTTAATCCCTGAGCCATCTCTCCAGCCCCTCAACTCTTTTTTTAAAGAAAGAGGAAGAGAGGGAGAGAGAAGGGGGGAGGCTGGAGAGATAGCTCACTAGTTAATGTAGCTCTGAGGGGTCCGATGCCTCCTTCCAGACTCTGTGCATTCATACACATGTGTACTTGTGCACACACACCCACACAGACATAGCTATATTTGGTTCAGCAGGTAAAGATGCTGCAGCTGATCCTGACAGCCTCCTTCCTCTCCCAGGTCCCAGGAGGTGGAATCATAGACATAGGACCTCTGACCATTACAAACACAGCATTAGGAGAAAAGAAAAAATGACACAGACTGAGGTTGTAACTCAGGGCTACAGGGCATGTCTAGTATATGTGAGGCCCCAGTTCAATTTCCAGCACTGCGAATAAAAAGGGTGGAGAAGTGGGTACTAGGGATGCTGCTCAGTTGACAGAGTGCTTGCCTTGTATACACGAAGCCTTGGGTTTGAACCCCAGCATACATCGGACATGACAGTATATGCCTATGATCCTAACACTTGGGAAATGGAAGCAGGGGATCAGAAGCTCAATGCCATCCTTGGTTTTCTGTCATGGTGACATGTATCCTAGCTTGCTTTCTGTTGCTATATAAACACTATGACCAAAAGCAACTTGGGCAGGAAAGGGTTATTTTACCTTACAGGTTGTAGTCCACCATTGAGGGAGGTCAACACAGCAACTCAAGGCAGCAGGCTGAAGCCAAAGTGAAGGAACACTGTTTCCTGGCTCATGTTCGGCTGGCTGTTCTCCTTAGACAGCTCAGACCTACTTGCCTAGGAAAGGCACAGTCCACAGTGGGCTGGGCCCTTCTATATTAATTAGCAATCAAGAAAATGCCCCACAGGCCAATCAGATGGAGGCAACTCCTCAGCTGAGTCTCTCTCTTACCAGGTGTCAACAACCAAGATGAGCCATCATAATGTGAATACTGAAAGAATAACTTTGTCTCATCACAGGTGAGTGACATGGGTATGGGAGCATCCTTGCCTTCATCTGTCTCTGGTAATTTCCTTGTGTAAGTGAGGACGTGACCACTCCACGGTATGGTTGGGGGGAAGGTTTATGTTGTGGATATGAGGGAGAGTACAGTCAGAGTCATCTGGAAGAGTCCAGAGCAGGGAGAGAAAGTAGCAGACTAAACTGGGCCATGATGAGGGCAGGGAGCAAAACAGGAAGACCAAGAAAGATAGAAGAGGGTGCATGGCAAAATGGCAGGGTTTTATACATACATACACATACACATACACATACACACATACACACACACACACACACACACACACACACACACACAAAGAAGCTGGGGGAAGGGAAGCTGGAGTTTAGTGTACGGACAGGGTGAGAAGAGCCAGGATGCCAGCGTGGACTCCATAATAGGTATTTGTGATGCTGAGAGAGCATGCACTTTGGTATGCTAATAGGCACCACAGTTAGTCATTTGTCCAGAGTTTCTTTTGAGCCTGACACCTTGTATTAGTTAAGATATGCCAAGTGCTAGGACAGTCACCTTCCAATCTCAAGGAAAGTCATTTAACATCCACAAAATAGTTCAATATAGCATTTGGTGATCCCAGCACCTCAGAGAGCTGCTGCCAGACAGAGGATGTCCCCTGCACGGCCAGGCCTGTGATCACTGTGACATCACTTCCAGCTGTCCCCTTCAGTGGACTGTTGCCCGGGAATTGTACACCAAATAAACCCTTTCCTTCCCCAAGTTGCTTTTGATCGGGGTTTATTTTAGGTTTAGAAACCTAAAATAAGGCAAACTCAATCCCACAAGCAACAAATAAAACACGTGGCCTCTTGTGTCCAGTGCTGGAGGCAGTCAGTCTACTCTTGAGCTACAAAAAGTAAAACTTTTAGAAGTTACTAGACACTTCCATATTGCTTCCACAGAGGTCATTTCAACTTGCAAACAATGTAGCAGGAGGATTTGATGTCATCCTACCTACTCAGATCAAGGGTCAGGAATTCTTATTTTACAGATTTTTAAAAATCTGTATTTTTAAGAAAAATTTTAATTTGAAGTGAAAAGTGGCACTCACTTCTGTTTTGAGATACACTTCTTAGGAAAGTCTGGGAAAGTACAGGAAGCCTCAGGAGTCACATCCTCTACACAAAGAGTGCAAAGGGCTATGGGCTAGTGCATGCTGAACCCTTTAGGAATTGTTTGAGGGTGTGTGTGCATATACGCATGTGTGCAGGTATACTTGTGTGTATGTAGTGTGCATGTACAGGCCAGAGGAAACCTCAGGTATGTCTTCAAGGATGCTGTCCAGCTCCTTAGAGATTAGAGTCCCTCATTTGCCAGGAGCTCACCAGCAAGCCCAAAAGACCCACCTGTCTCCACCTGCCCAGTACTGAATTTGCAAGCATGCATCACCATGCCTGGCATTTTTATGTGAGTTCTGGGGCTTGAACTCACGACCTCATGCTTGTGTGGCAAGCACTTTACTACTGAACCATCTCCGTGGTGCAAACCCCCCAGAAATTAGAAGGTACTTGTTACACAATGTATAGACGCCACAGGACATAACCAAGAGGGACTCTGAGAGCGTGTGCGTGCCCCTAGTCAGCCACCTAGATCACAGTCCTCCTTCTGCAGAAGGCAAATATCAGAAAGAAAAAAGAAAAAAAAAAAGAGAACAAAAATTTCCATTTCTGTCTGGAATTACCATTTACAGTGAGGCTGCTTGGTGGCTGGCTACAGACAGCCCAGCTGCTAAGGCTGAGTCTAGTCTGCTCTGCCTGTCTCACCGCAGACTCTGTCTGATGGCTGCAGGGAACGAACAGGACGCAGAGAAAACCCATCTTCACAGCAGCTCCTTCAGGCCCTTGCCACTGGAACACTCTGTGCCCAGGCCAGAATCCCGCCTTCATGAATTATTCACGCCGGCCACCTTCCCCAATGCCATTCCTTCTAGGCTGGGTGTCTTGTCAGCTGGGGAGAAATTTGTAAATGTAATTTGTGTTCTCAATTTTTGCCATAGTTGCAGTCATTATTTCTCCCCATAACTCTCCATCTTCCTCCCATATTTTCTCTTCTCCACTTTTTAATCAGAGGGACATGTCAAGAGTGAAGCTGAACATTCTGCTTTCTCCTGGCACACGCCTCTTAAGGTGGCTGGTAGCAATGAGGAACACAGCTGCATTCTGAGTGAAAGTGATTGCCAAGGGTATCTACTTCTTAAACACACACACACACACACACACACACACACACACGCGCGCGCACGCTTGTGCCTGTGTGCATGCACGCACGCAGGCACAAATATATCCTTTCATTTGAGTATGCTTTGGATTTTGGATTTTATACTGCATATCAGATATTTACATTGTGATTCATAACAGTAACAAAATTATAAAGTAGCAACAAAATAATTTTATGATTGTGGTGTTTTGAAGGATTGCAGCATTAGGAAGGTTGAGAACCACTGCTCTAGCTCCTCCTGAGACCCTGAAACCATTTGTGCAAATCAGGGAAGAACTGTTTACAACTGGTTGGGAGAGGTAGTTCAAAGGGTCCTGTCACTCTCCCATCCCCTTTTAGTGGTGAATGTCAACAGTCAACAAGCCCAACTGTGATAATCTTCTGGGAGCTGGAGCATCTGAATTCATGAAATCTGACTCAGGGTTTAGTACTGTACAAGGTAAAATGTGGTGGCCAAGCATGACCGGAAGGGACAGGAAGTGGCCTAGAACAGTGCAACCGTGCTTGGGGGGGGGGGCGGGGGAATAACCACAAAAATCGGCTGATAGCCTGGAGTGGGCACCTAGGAAATTATGCACATAGAGAGCCATCTATGTTTCTGGTTACAGCAGCACAAACATACTAAGACAGTCCATCCCCCTGTCCTGTACAGCTTGCCTGTCCTCAGCTTCAGCGTTGCTGACAATCTGAGCAAACGAGTCTGTGATGGTTGATGTCAGCTGTTGGCTTGGTAGGACCTGGAATCTTCTGTGATGGGGTCTCAATGAGGGACTGTCTAGGAGGGGTTGGCCTGTAGCCCTCCTGTAAATGGTTCTCTGAGGTGGGAAGCCCCACCCTGAATGTCGTTGGCCCCATGTCATAGCTGGGCTCTGGACTGAAGAGGCTGAGCTCAGCAACCTCGGTCATTGCTCTTTTCTGGAGATGTGAGGTGATGGCTGCCTCAAGCTCTTGCTGTCCCGACTTCCTGCCATGATGGACTGTGAGCCTGTGAGCTGAAATAAACCCTCCTCCCCCTGTGAGTTGTCAGTCTGTCATGACCACAGGAAAGGACAGTAAGACATTTATCCGCCTTTCAAACCACAGCTCAGCCGTCTCAGCACATCACTACTACCCACTCTGCTTCCTCCTCCCAAACTGCAGCCATTCCCAGTCAACACCAACTGCCCATCCACTACACCTCACTCCACTTCCTGTCTCTGGAAATGACTATTGTAGGGATCAATCACAGGACTTTTGTTCTTTGGGTCTGGCTTATTTCATCTTCCCAGCCCCGGGACAGGGTTTCTCTGTAAAACAGTCCTGGCTGTCCTGGAACTCACTCTGTAGACCAGGCTGACCTCGAACTCACAGAGCTCCACCTGCCTCTGCCTCCCAAGTGCTGGGATTAAAGGTGTGCGCCACCACCGTCCAGTTATTTCATCTCTTTTTCAGTATTTATCCATGCTACAGCCTTCTTCTGTTTTATGTAGTTATAACAAATACCACAGACTGTTAACTTATAGAACAGAAGTGCATTTTTCACAGCTGTGGATTGAGTCTTAGGCAGGTTCAATGTCTGGTGAGAGTCTGGTCTCTGTTTCCAAGATTTTCAGGATGATGCCTCGATCACGGTGTCCTTCCAAGGGGTGGAGGATTGTGTTCTCACAGGGCAGAAAGGCACAAGGGATGATCTCCATGTTGAGGGCAGCTGTGAGCTCTGCTCACTAGATGCCAAGGTCACCTTTGCAATGGTTAGTGTCGATTGTCAACTTGACAGGCTTTAGAATCTCCTAGGAGACACCCCTCTATGAAAGCCTATGTGGGATCATCTAGATTAGTTTAGCCTCTGGGTATGCCAATGAGGGATTATGTTTAAGTTAATTGAGATGGGAAGACCCACCCTAATAGTGGACCCCATTGTTCCCCTTTTATGGAATGCATAAAAAGAAGGGATCTGCTGAAACCCAGTATTTGTCTCCCTCAGCCTCCTGCCCGAGTACAGGTGTGAGGTGAGCAGCTGCCTCAAGTTCCAAGTCCCGGATGCTATGACTTCCCTGCCATGATGGACCGTACGCTCAAACTGTGAACAAAATAAATCCTTTCTCCTGTAAGTTGCTCTTGTCGGGGAAGTTTATCACAGTAAGAAAACTCCCTTTCTTGCTGGGCAGTGGTGGCACATGCCTTTAATCCCAGCACTTGGGAAGCAGAGGCAGGTAGATCTCTGAGTTCGAGGCCAGCCAGGTCTGCAGAGTGAGTTCCAGGACAGCCATGACTACAGAGAGAAATCACGTCTTGAAAAAAAAAAGAAGAAGAAAAAAAAAAAGAAAAAAGAAAAAACTCCCTTCTTGTCACTGACATCTAAAAATGTCTAAAGACTTTTCCAGATGACCTTGTTGAGAACCACTGCATGGCACACTGGTCTCTGACTGTCCCCTGAATAAACCTGTGTGCCCCCAACAGCAGTCATGCCTGGCAAAGAACAAGTTTTCCCAGCATCCCAACCTGTCACAGCGACAGTTACACACCCCTCATGTCAGGACTGCTTAACAACACCGGAGCAGTGTCTTAGTTAAGGTCACTATTGCTGTGATGAACGCCAGGACCAAAAGCAAGTTGCAGGAGGAAACAGTCTATTTGGCTTATGCTTCCACATCAGAGCCCATCACTGAAGGGAGTCAGGACAGGAACTCACACAGGGCAAGAACTGGAGGCAGGAGCTGATGCAGAGGTCATGGAGGGGTGCTGCTTACTGGCTTGCTCCCCTCAGCCTACTTTCTTTTAGAACCCAGGACCACCAGCCCAGGGATGGCACCACACACAATGGGCTGGGTCCTCCCCTATCAATTACTAATTAAGAAAACACTCTACAACTTTGCCTACAGCCCGATCTTATGGAGGCATTTTCTTAATCGAGGTTCCTTCCTCTTAGATGACTTTAGCTTGTGTCAAGTTGGCATAAAACTATCCAGCACAAGCAAATTTTCATGTAGCCAAGAATTGAGAGTTATTGAGAGAGAGAGTGTATGTGTGTGAGTGAGTTAGTTCACGCCCATGTGTGGCCAGAGGACAACCTCACCTTCCATTTTGTTTGACAGAGTCTGGTTCCACCCTGTCATTATGATGTCTATCTATGTGGGTTCTGAGGACTGGCACTCCTGTCCTCAAGTCTGCATGACAAGTGCTCTCGCCCACCGAGCCGTCTCCCAAGCTCCTCCAACTTAAAGATTTTAAACTGAAAACAACCCTTTGTCTTCTGCATCTGTATTAAGTGTGTGTTGAGCCCTGTGAGGCTGCACCACCCCCTGTGAGTGAAGCAGCCTCTTGGTTTTCACCTTCATCTGGGGACATATAAATCCTACTTAGAGTCAAGACGGGAGATCACACCATGTCTGAAAATTAGATAAACAGACTTGTGGTGTCCATACAAGTAACAAGATTTTCTTCAGTAATCCAAAACCAGGAGCAAGGAGACCATGCAGCACCTTCCATCATAAATCACATGAATTCGCTAGCACACGCACATGACACACTCACGCATGCACACATACATGCACCTGCACACACATCCTGAAAGAGCAAGTCTAGAAGTGGAGGTGGCCGACAGCCACAACCTAGGCAGTGCTTCAGCAGTTCAAAGTCTCCTCCGGGCACTGTCAGCATAGCTTGGTTCTCTCCACAAACACTTGAGTTTCCACTCAAGTCTGTGGAGCTCTGTTAATACCCATCAGCCCCAGACAGAAGCTCTCACTCCCTCTAGAGACTGGGGGGGCGGGGGGGGGGGGGGGGGGGGGGGGGGGGGGGCCGGACACTGGAGATGCAGTCTACTCCGCCTGAGGTTACCTGAGGGTGGATTTGTTTGTTCCTTTGTGTTTATCAGTGTTGATCACAGGATATGGGAGATGGAGTCAGGGAACTTCAGAGTATGAAAAGCAATGCTCCTTCCAGGGAGGGGCAGCCACGAGCACTCAGCTTCTTTTGGAACATTCCAGAAGGCAGCACGGTTATCCCTTCTTTTTCACTGTGTCCCTGCCCTCTGTCCTGGGACTGAGGACCGTAACAGAGTAGCCAGTGCAGCCTACAGACGTGCTTGCAAGATGCCTCTGCCATCACCTTCTGGAGAAAGATGGGGACTTCACTTACAGTAAAGCAGAGTTGATCTCCCAACTCAGGTATCCTGGTGTGTGGACACTACCTTACTCCTGTTCGTGGAGCTGAACCGGTGATGCATCAATACTACGCCAATAGCTAACAATGGCTGATCATGTGTGTGGGGGCAGCCTCTCAGGTGGGGTTATTTGTCACACAGCAGTAGCTGGCAGTTGGAGGATATTCACTTTATAAGGCATATACATATGGGATATATACCTATATATCATATATGTATGTTTGTATTACGAATCTTGCTTTATGTAGCCCAAACTGTTCTCAAACCTGCAATCCTCCTGCCTTAGCTTCTTGGGTGGTAGGATCACTGCCACCAATGTGCCACCACACCCAGCACATCGCTCATCTTGGGTCAGTGGGTTTGTTTCATTGTGCCAGCATTTGTCTCTTTTTCCTCCAGAGCCCAGAGCAGCCAGGGTCTGGATTCAGGGTCCTGTCAGCTCACTCTTCGTAGCTCTTAGAGTCTCTTTAAATCTGTCTCCTTGGGGAAGGTTAAGGAGAAATCATGGTCCTGGGCCTCACGGAAGCGGTTGGTTAGGGAAAGGGCGAGTGTGTGGCAACCGACGGGGGTTATGAACAGTGACAGATGTCACAGACCTCATGACAACCCTATTTTTCATCCCTACCCCTCACTCCAATTCTGCTCTTTCAACAATCTTCTCTTCCCCTATCCTCCTCCTTTCTCTTCCTTCCCTCCTCTTTCCCCAACATCCCTTCCCTTTTCCACCTTCCTCCCTCATCCCCGTCTTCTCTATTCTTCCCACTCCCCATCCTCCCTCCCCTAACTTCACCATCCCTCCTCCCTCTCCATATCCTCCCTTCTCCCACTCCCCATCTTCCCTCCTCCTTCCTCCCCACTCCCCATTTTCCCTCATCCTCTCTCCATATCCCCCCCCCCCTTACCTGCTGTCTCCAGCAGTGTCCTTCCTGGCTTCTCCCCAGAGGCAGCCTTCCTGGACACACATTTGTGTGACCATCTTCACAGCAGTAGCTGAGACCAGGCAGTCATTCACAGGTGAGTGAAGAAGCAGTGTGGCCTGCCTACACAGCAGAATGCTGTCCAGTCTTGAATGTGAAGGGAGTCCTGCCAGCTGTGACAGGCTGAATCTGAGGACACTGTGCTGAGTGAAACCAACCAGACATGCAAGGAAGAACAGCTGGAGGATTCCCCTCTTGCCTGTCCCCACAGTCAGCACAGTCATAGAGACAGAGGCAGGATGGCAGTGGGCTAAATGAACATGGTACCTTGATGGGGCCTGGGTCTCAATGTGGAAAAATGAGCTGGATGGTGGGGAGCATACTTAACCCCTGGACTGGATACTCAGAAGTGATTAAAAAGCCAGCTGGGGGCTGGAGAGATAGCTCAGTGGTTAAAAACACTTGCTGCCCTTCCAGAGGACCTGAGTCCAGTTCCCAGCACCCATGTCTGGTGGCATACCACCACTTATGACTCCAGCTCCAGGGATCCAATGCTTTCTTCTGAACTTTGAGGATACACACATTTGCATGTGTGTGTGTGTGTGTGTGTGTGTGTGTGTGTGTGTGTGTGTGTGTGTATGTATGTATGTATGTATGTATAAATTTGGGGGGTTGTTCAAGATAAGGTTTCTCTGTATAGCCTTGGCTGTCCTGGAACTCGCTTTGTAAACCAGGCTGGCCTCAAACTCAGAGATCCACCTGCCTCTGCCTCCCAAGTGCTGGAATTAAAGGCACGTGCCACCACCACCCAGTTTAAATTTCTAAAATCTTTTTAAGGCAAACATTATGTTTAATACAGAAAGTGGCAATTTAGCCTCCTGATGCCTATCTCTCTGCCTGACTACAGCTACAGCTGACAGAAAGATCTGGAATCCAGAGTCTTCCTGGCAAAGTCATGGGTACACCTATGTGCTCCCCCGGAAGGTTTTCCCTCCTCACTGGCTTAACTCAGAAAGTCATTGTCAAGATGACTCAACTAACACTAAGACCTTGCAGTCAAAGTCTCCCTGACACTCTTTCCCCCACAGCCCACCTCACATGGCAGATATGGAAAGAGGGCTGCCAAGTGTACTCCCTGGGGGAACGTGCTATCCTGACAGACAGAAAGTTGGGACAGAGTGGGTGGGATGTGTTTGGGTGCTGATGGTGTGGAAACAGCTGGGGAACCAGATGAGGAAAGAGTGGGGTGGGACGCAGCAGCTGGGTCTGGCTCACCCCCCTTGATGCCTCTGTACTTCTAAGGGAGGGCCAGAGCCAGCCTGGCAGGGGGCAGGACACAAGCCCCAGGCCTCAGGTGCTCAACAGAATGGCTGGTGATGCAGAACTCAGGGAGGCCTTGACTCAACATCCCTAGGTTGCTGAATCCTGCCAGCAATGCCTGCTTGGCCATCCGCTCTGCTGGCTCAGCACGGGCTGTGTGTCCTTGAGCAGGCTTCTCTCTCTCTCTCTCTCCTCTCTCTCTCTCTCAGCCATGACCCAATCTAGAATAATAGGATCTACATCTAGAAGAGAATACAAGTGTTTTAATGTCTAATACATGTTCTGTGCTTGGCCTGGCTCCCGGCACAGAGTGAATTAGTCACTGTGGGACAGCTGCCACAGGCCTGGGGGTCCTTATTTCTGCTGCCTGTGTCTTTGTGTGACCCATGCCCCTGAATGACTCACTTCTAACTGGTAGCAGCCAAGCTGACAGAACACCACTGGTAGTGACCAGCTGCCTGACACCACCTTTTCCTTGATGCCCTCTTACTCTGGCCCTTGGGCTCACTGGCTCGGAGGACCCTAGTGAATAGGTCCTGAGATGATCACCGGTGTGTCAAACCCATGGTGCACAGGCTGCCTGCACCCCAGGATAGCTAGAAATAAGGCCTAATACAAAATCATAAAATGGAGTTAAAACATTTTACAATTTTTTTCTTTCTTCCTTCCCTCACTCCTCCCTCTCTCTCCTCTGTGTGCTCTCTCTCTCTCTCTCTCTCTCTCTCTCTCTCTCTCTCTCTCTCTCAATTCAGTTGCAGGGCTCTGGAGTGACAATGTATCTGTGAAAAGCCAAAAGGTTGGACATCCCTGCACATGTGACTGGAACCACCACTGATCTTGAAGAACTAGCCATGTGCATAAGAGCTTGGAGGAGGAACTCTCCATAGCACCTTGAGATGACCTAGTCTCACCAGGACCAGAAAGTTAGTGAAGTACTGTAACCCCTAGATTTTCACCCACCAATAGTTGTACAACACAAACATGTTGCTGTGTCACTGACTTTGGGTGATAACATGCTGGCTGGAGGTCTAACCAGGACTGGAACTCCATCCTTTATTTCCTGTCCACCTCTCTGCTAGGCTGTGCTGGCCAATGCTCCTCCAACCCTCCATTCCATCTCTTGTCATTTCCTGACATCATCATCTGGTACTAGCCTAGATCTGTCCTGCGGTCTTGACAGGAGCACTCCCCAGGCCTGCGGTTGGGACCCTCAACTACAGCAGCTGTCTTTGGAGAACAGTTCCTACCCCCACCACTGAAATTCCCAGAGCCTTGGCTCCTCCCCACTGTTCCCCGAGTACTGAAATGTGGAGGTGAATCCATCTGAAGATAACTCTCAGCCCTGACCTGGAATCTGATCTCCAGCAAAAAGTCTGGATTCAGGCCCTTCCATGGTCTTACGGCTAGGCCTGGAGCTTTGAGTGCCAAGACTAGGCCAGTCACTGGCCAGTTGGAGGGGAAGAAGGCTGGAAAGGAGTCTTGATGTGAGTCCAGGTCCAGCTCTACCCCCAACAAGCTGGGCCACTTTGGAATAGTCCCTGCCTGTCCTGAGCTTCAGGCACCGTTTCTTCAGGGGTCTGTTGTAAGATGCTTAAGTAAGGTGATGTGTGTGAGGGTCTCTTTTTTCTGGTCTGTCTGGCTCCAGGACTGATGACTTCCTACAGACCAGATACCATGCCAGGCTGTACATCTCTCAGCCTGTGAGGAATAGCATTGCCATTCAGTCTTCGTATGGCTTGGGTTTTATGAGCCAGCTCCCCAGTGTCTGGGTTCTAAAGGGCAGAGAGTGGTCACTGTACGCCGCGGAGTGCTGCCAAGTCTGAGCTCCTCACATCATTCTTGTTTTGTCATGGTGTTCTTGTGTTTTGAAATAGTGGCTTTCACTTCACCCTGCTGCCCTCTGAGAGGCAGGCCTGATGCAGAGTATAGGGAATACAGGCTGTAGATCAGGAGCCTCAGTGACATTTAGACCCATTAATCCATCAAGGGAAGCTGTGCCACCTCACAGAGAGAGACTTGACTCCCCTCCCTGGTGCTGGAGGCTCAGGCATCACTTGCAACGTATCTTGGCAGTTCATGGACCAGCTGCATAGCATCCCAAAAAACAGACCAGGGAATTTGGTGTCAGGTGTTCTGGCCTTTACCTGTCCCCAGATTGTTTTTAGGAGGAAGAAGGTGACTGAATTTTGCAAGAGAAATTGGGTTTCCATGATAATACACAGTACATCCTAGAGTGGGAACCTCCTGAAAAGCCAAGGCCACCTCTAGTCTCCAGCATTTAGCTGTGGGCCTGTGAAGAGGATTCAGCATGGACATGGAAAATGAGTGTGTCTATGTCTCTCTGTGTGTGTCTGGGTATAATAGATGGGGGTCAGTAGATGGGTGGATAGGTAAATGAGTAGGTAAGTAGATGAATAGGTGGGTGGGTGGGTGGATAGATAGGTAGATGAATGAATGTGTGGATGGATGGATGGTTAAGTAGGTGAATGGATAGATGAGTAGCTTTATAGATGGATTGATGGATGGTTGAATGAGTAGGTGTCTAGATGTTCAGTTGGTATATAGGTGGGTGGGTGGGTAAATGGATGTTGATAGGAATGGGTGGTTGAATGAGGAGCGGGTTGGTGAACATATCCATAGATGAATGAATAAACAAATTGCTGGCCAAAAAGCAGAAATTCTTTTCTAGAGCCAATAAAACCTTATGAGAAAATAAAGATGACTGTCGAGATCAGGCCACCCCCACTCTCAGTTATCCTGTGTCCTATGAAGCAGTGATTTGGTTCTTTAGAGTATGCCTTGCTCTAAGAGGCTCTTTGGCTTTTTTTGGGGGGGAGGGGGTGTTGACACAGGGTTCCTCTGTGTAGCCCTGACTGTCCTCGAACTCTGTAGACCAGGCTGGCCTCTAACTCAGAATTCTGCCTACCTCTGCCTCCCCAGTGCTGGGATTAAAGGTGTGAGCCACCACCACCTGGCTTAAGACTCCATTTATCAGCAGCTTTTTCATGCATTTTGAGGGTGGAATGTTACTGTGCCTGGGGTGGGGGGTGTGGATCTGCAGGCAACACCATCTATCTGGTACCACTGAGGCAGCACAGACTGGCTTATTCCTGAGAGTAGAAAAGGAGCCACCCTATAGGTTTATAGGGTGACTTGAGACTGTAGAGTACATGGGAATATTAAAATCATATGAGGAAAGCCAGGCCTAAGAATGTATCAGGCTGGTCTACTGAGTGAGATCCAGGACAGGCACCAAAACTACACAGAGAAACCCTGTCTCTAAAAACCAAGAAAAAGAAAAGAAAAAAAAAAAGAAAAAGAATGTATCAGGCATACCAAACCGTAGAAAGTCTGGATCCTATAAAGAGGACCTGTTGTTCTTACTACCAGCCAGTCTGGCCTCTCACCTTACAGCTGGCCTCCCAACCCTGGTTCTCCTGCAGCATCAGAAACAGCTTCTTTTCTGGACTGATGGTTGAATATGTGGGTATGTAGATGCTGGTTGGTGTGTAGCTGAGTAGGTAAGATGGATGTTGGTGGACGGTTTTGAGTTTATTGTCTTATCAATACTGATTCTGTGTGCATTCTCTCAGCCCACTTCTGAAACTTCTTGAACTCTTCTGTGGTGTCTTTAACTTATATTCATACCCACATACTCAAATACACCACACACACACACTTGCTATGTGCTGTATGATGTGAGAGTTAATATTAGTAATTATGAATGTAGTAAGAGAACCTGCATTCACCCTGGTCAGGCTACCAACATAAGCAGGATTACCTGTCAAGTTGCTATCATTGAATCCACTAGATCTTGTGAATTTATCATTATTCAATACAGTCTGACATCATGGGAAGACACACACATGTCTGTTCAGGGTGCTTGCACAGCCCACTCACAATATTGACACAAATCCATTGGCTGTCTATATAGAAAGATGCCAATAAAAGGAAACTGTGTAGAAAGGAACATGTTTCTTTAGCAACTGTGAAATGCCTCTAATATAACTCATTGATTCCTGGGCCACTAAACAGGTCTTTTCTCTAAAGCCAAGATTCCGAACCTCAGAGGCCCCTGCTAAAGGTTATCTTTTCCCTTGGATGAGAGCTGAATGTTATGGACCCTCTCTCACAGTATACGCTGTACCAACCACACAAGCTTGTGTGCTGGGATCAGGATAGCAATGGACACCAGAGCCTCCTCCTGGGTAAAAATGAGATAGAGACACAGAGCTCACAGCAGGGATTTCAATGAAATCACCAAACCACAACGTTGGAAGGCCACAGTCAGTGTTACAGTAGCCAACACTCAGGAAGGAGGTCAGGAAAACAGGCATTTGAGACCAACCTGCACTAGTGTCTGTTAGGACACAAGCCCACATCTTTAGAGGGAATCCCACAGCCTGAATCAGGCCATGTCTCCTCACAACTCTCTGAGATGGAGTTAAAAAGGAGTTTGTGTTGTGATCTGGCAGTTCTCAATTTATGGTACCCAACTCCTCCATGTTCCCTGTCACATACACTATGCTGAACTAAATCTGAGGTATAAAACCTTCCCACCATCCCTAAAAGGCTATAAAAAATCAGATCTTCTGGGCATGGTGGCTCACGCCTTTAATCCTAGCACCTGGGAGGCAGGAGCAGGTAGATCTCTGAGATGGAGGCCAGCCTGGTCTACATAACAAGTTCCAGGATAGTCAGGGCTGTCTTCAAGATCTACCTGCTCCTTACAAGCTTTTACAGGGAAGCCTGTCTTTCCTTTAAAGCCCCATCATGTTCAGATTCTCCATATATTGTATAGTTTCCATCTAATGTTCTTCCCTTCTGGGGAATATAACATTCCCTGTCCTTATAATCAGCCTCATTCCTGACGGGAAGTTATGTATCAGCTTCCCTTTGCAGACAGAACACTGCAGCCTTTTTAATCATCTTTTCTTAAAGTCTCAAATAAACAACAACAACAACAACAACAAAATAACCAGCAACAGAGAAACTTACAAAAAGATAATGAAGCCTAGAGAGAAGCACAGAGGGTGAGCTGCATCTTCGAAGCTTCTGAATGGAGAGATTGACGTTTGAGGCACCGGTTTCTTTTTGAGGACAAATCAGAGGTGAACAATGGTCTTCAGGACTAGGAGAGATGGAGACAGGAAGGGTAAGGAGGGCCACCCAGGGTGCCCGATAGCTCCTTTGTAAAAGAGCCACACTCAGTGGCCAACTAAGGAGGGAGAGATCTGGGGTTAAGACCTGGTCACTGGTCTTAACCCCCGGGAAGGACGGGGGTTCTTTGTCCCTCTTTTGTTTTCATGCCATGCTGCCTCTCCTCTCTGGATGAGGACAGAGCTGAGGGAGGAGCTTAAGTCAGGCTCATGGGTCTCCATCCCTCTCTCCTCCCCGTCCTGGTCATTGTCCTGCAAAGTGACTGATGCCTGCAAATGGGGGTGGAATGCCTGTTCTCCTGGTGTGCCCAGAGCACAGAACCAGCTCTGGACCTAGTGGACTTCTGGCCTGGTATCGTATAGCCCTGTTACCTCTGGGCATAGTAAGACGCTACCTTGAACTTTGCCTCAGAGCCATGACAACTAAAGCAGAATAATGCCACAGTAGCTAAGTCTATGATGATGGTAATGACGTCCCTCACCTGGGACTCTAGTCTCTTCTTTCACGAGCTGAGGATACCCCCCCCCACTTATCCAGAGAACAGTGACAGTCTGAGCTATCACTCCTCAATACTGGGCAAGTGGAAGGTTCATTGAAAAGGGGACTCCATGATGGGAGGGACTTTGTAGTGATGCAGCTGTTTTGGGGTCACTCATGTTCCCATAAGTAACCCCCTCACCTGTGCTCTGTAAGCAATATGTTCATTGGTCTCACCAAGTAGGACTTTAGTGAAATCATGCTCTGGCTTGTCATCGGTGCCCATCTGGGGTGGGGACATTCCCGTGTCTCCCCAGGAAAAGTTAATGCAGCACCTGGGGAAGGAAGGGAAGACATTGCCACCCGTTCCGGAGCTCATCCTCAGAGCACAGCTGCCCTGCATGCCAGCAGGGCTCCTGCAGGGCTCGCTAGGGGCAGGATCGGGGGACACAGTGGCAGTCTGTTATACATGACAGCTCTCTGAAAAGGGCACAGCATTTACTTTAGCAAATCTGAGATAGGACTAGTGAGCTGACCGCAGTGGGTAAATACCAAGGGTTAAAAAGCAAGTCCTGCGTCATCACCCTTTAGAAAGGACAGGAGCGGGGCCAGCAGGGACTCGTGGCATTCAGAATTAAGATCTGAGTATCTCAGCCGCACACCTCAGGGATGAAATGGACCAGCTCTATTTTAGCATCACAAAGTACCCGGGAGCTGGACCCAAATGATCTCTAATCATTACAGAATTTCAGATTTCTGGGCCTGTTTCCAAGCCTGCTATTAAGGCTGTTCATCAGAAGTAGCCACAGCAGGTGCCAGGGACTGACCCTCAGAGGAGGCAGACTTGCAGAACAAGTCCCGAGAAGCTTCCTGGGGTTCAGGACCCTCTGTGTTCTCTAGAGGCCGCATCCCCTCAGCTCCTCATGTTTAACCTCAGCTGGGCAGAGAAGCCATCCTCAGCATAGGGGCCACAGACCAGCTTCTGGCTTTCTGACCTCTTCCTATTGGTGGAATCCCCCTCCCAAGGGTCATTCAGGAGTAGGGTGGGGTCTTGTCTTTGATTGTGACATTCCTGTGAACATGACTGAGGAGGAATGCTGAATGCCCCCCTGTGGTGGCTAATTTGGGTGCCAACTTATCCAGGCCATGAGACCCAGTTGTTCGGCCAAGCATTTGTCTGTTTCCTTGAAGGTTTTTAGATGAGATTTATGTTTATTTCAGTGGCTGCTGAGAAGAGCAGCTCATGTGGATGGGCCCTATCCCAGCAGGTGAAGGCCCTAAGGGTAGAGAAAGATGGCGGTACACACCTTTGAACCTAGCACTCATAACTGGGCAAATGGAGGTAAAGGCAGGCAGACCTTTGTAAACTCAAGCTGGCCTGGTCTACACAGAGAGAGTTTCAGGCCAGCCAGGGCTACACAGTGAGACCCTGCCTTTAAAAAAAAAAAAAAAAAAAAAGAGCAAAGAAAGAAAAAGTCCTGAATGAAGACTTATGAGACAAAGACCCTCCAGAGAAGCCATTGCGTTTGTCTCCTGTAGCCGTCAACCTGGGCTTGGGGCCTGCCCCTAAGAATGGCTTGTTTCCCCAGTGAGACCCTCTTGAGGAAACTAAATTTTCATTTGCAAGTGGCTATCACTCGAAGACAGTGTCTGTGTTAGGAGTGGGGGCATGTGTCCATATCTGCTTCCAGCTCTAGGCCCCCATCTGGTGCAGACCTGTGCAGACCCTGTGCATGCTGCCTCAGTCTCCGAGTTCAGATGTACAATGGCTCCGGTGTGTCCTTCATCCCCTCTGGCTCTTACATTCTTTCTGCCTCCTCTTCCACAGTTCCCTGAGCCCTGAGGGGAGGGATTTGATAGAGATAACCCTTTTGGGGCTGAGCGTTCCAAGGTATCTCACTCTGCATATTGTCTGGCTGTGGGTCTCTGTATTTGTTCCCAGCTGCTGCAGGAGGAAGCTTCTCTGATAATGGCTGAGCAAGGCACTGACCTATGAGTATAGCACAATGTCAGGAGTCATTTTATTGCTGAGCTCCTTTAGCAGAACAGTAGTAGTTGGTTTTCCCCTGGGTCCCTGGCTTATCCAGTCTTAAGTTCTTGGCCGCCAAAGCAGCACTGGGTATGGATTCCATCTCACGGAGTAGGCCCTGACTCAAATAGTGGTTGGTGACTCCCACCACCTTTGTGCACCACTATTGCACCTGTATCTTGCAGGAAGGTCACTCTTGTAGGTACAAGGGTTTATAGCTGGGCAGGTGTTTACCTTTGTCCTTTGGTGGCATGCAGAGTCCCTTCCAGCACTGTGAACACTAGTCCACAGGGGTGAAGGCTTTAGGTGGGCACTAGCTCGACTTCTCTGTGTTCAATGAGTTGTGTAAGTGTTATTTTCAGCAATAGGGCCTAGCTGTCAGTTTGTGGAAAGCCACCAATAGCCTTGGCAATAGCCAAGACGAGGTCTCTTTCTGTAGCCCTAGCTGTCCTGGAGCTATCTATATAGACCAGGTTGACCTTGACCTTACAGAGATCTGCCTGCTTCTGCCTCCAAAGGGGTAAAGGCCTGCATCCCTATGCTTGGCTAATAATAATTTAAAAAAATAAAATAGAGTGAATACCAAGGTTCCTACAAGAGGGAGGAATCACATACCTTTGGTTTCAAGGCCTCAGTATTTGCTCCTGAAAATTCCAGACTTGCTGGGCCCACAACCAGGTGAACCAGCTCCCAAAATCAGCACCTGCACCACTCTGTTTTTCCTCCCCTTTCTCTCTGTCTGGAACCCTGACTGACCATCCCTCCAGGATCCCAGAAAGCCACCAAGCAGCCCAAACAACAAACCCTCTTTGTTTCTACTTTGGTCAGCTGGGCACAGGGGCAAATACCCTTAATTCCAGTGCTTGGGAGGCAGAATCAAGAAGACCAAGAATATAAAGTCATTCTCAGCTACATAGAAAGCCTGGGATACCTATCGGGACAGTGAGATGATTAGGTGGGTGAAGCGTTGCTGTATAACCCTGACAGCCTGAGCTCAATCTGCAGAACCCACCTGTACCCAGCTTTTTCTTTTGGGTCACCAACCAGCTCCCAGATCATGACATGGAGACTTATTTTTAGTTTTGAACACTTGGCCTAGCTTAGGCTCATTTCTGGCTAGCTCTTTTAAATTAACCTGTTTCTCTTTATCTACCTTTTGCCTCAGGGCTTTTTACCTTTTCTTACAATCTTGCTGTCTCTGGCTGGCTGACAGCTGCCTGGCTTCTTATCCCAGGTGTCTCCCTCGTTCTCCCCTTTTTTCCCTTAAGCCTGGATTTCTCCTCCTATTTATTCTCTCTGCCCGCCAGCCCCACCTAGCCTTTCTCCTGTCTAGCTATTGGCCGTCCAGCTCTTATTAGACCAATTGGCTGCCTTAGGCAGGCAAGATGAAACAGATGCAAAACACCTTTTTATAATTAAACACACATTCTTACATCATTAAACAAATGCAGCATAAACAAAAGCAACACACCTTTACATAGTTAAAGTGATACTCTTCAGCAAAAACAAATGTAACACATCTTTGCCTAGTTAGATAATATTCCACAACACCCACCTAAAGGTGGAAAGAGAACCAACTCCTCAAAGTTGTCCTCTGACCTGCACATGTGTGGCATGGCATGCATGCATGCACCCACCTACACATCATAAACAATAACAACAATAGAATGTAAACAGCAAAAACAAAAACAAAAGGAAGGAAGGAAGAAAATGCAGAGCTTAAAGGATAACTCAATCAGTAAATGGTCTGAGTTCAGAAGTCATTAAAAAAAAAAAAAGCTAGGAGTAGTGGCACAGGATTGCGGTCCTAGCTTTAGACAGACAAACAGGAAGTTCCTTGGGGCTCACTGACTAGCCGCATAGAGAATTCTAGATGAGAGACTGTCTCAAAATTAAGAAGAAAGTGGACAGTGCCTAAGAAATAGCCAATGCTCTGGCATGTGTGGAGGAAGACAGAGACACAGAGCGGGACAGAGAATGAAGAGTCAGGATGACAGACTCCTCCACTCCAACGCTTCCGTTTAACACATCGAGGCAGCATCTGAGAGGAGGCCCGACATGCAGAATGTTGACTGTTCTACACTCTGCCAGGCCATTTGCCCCTGTCAGGGCTAGCTCATGCATCTGGCCTCCTGCCCAGGCCTCCCAGATGCCAACGGTCCCCCTGCAAATAGATCCCTTGCCACCCTTCTTCCTGGGACTCCCAGACAGAGGAGGCTCCAGCTCTCTGCTCATCTCGATGCCGGTTGTTCCCAGCAACCACCAAACCTATGGGCTGCGTGTGAGGTCCCTGGGTGGACTGCCGGTCTGTGTTTCTAGTCAAATTGTCCTGGAGACTGTGTTTGTTCTGGAACTTCAGTGCACGACCTTGCTTAGCAGGATGTGATGAGCTGAAGAGCCCAGAGGGGAAGAAGCATTTATGATTCTTCCTCCAGAACGTGAGGCTGGCTGTGAAGCTGCCCGAGTTGGACCCAGGTCAGGAGCCCTAAGGAGACTGCTGTAGCTGGCTTTGTATGCACAGAGCCCACTCTCCTGGGTGCCTCCAGCCTTGATTGCCAGAGAAAGTTAATGTTTTTAATTAAATAACATGCCGTGGTTTGAAAGGGAATGGCACACAGCAACGGCCTTGTTGAAGGAAGTATGTCGCTGTGGGAGATGGGCTTTGAGCTCTCATATATGGTCAAGCCATACCCAGTGTTTCAGTTCACGTCCTGATGCCTGTGGATCAGCTCTTTCTCCAGCACCATGTCTGCCTGCATGCCGGCGGCATGTCCCACCATGATGATAAAGGACTAAACCTCTGAAATTGTAAGCCAACCCATTAGATGTTTTCCTTTATAAGAGTTGTCATTGTCGTGGTGTCTCTTCACAGCAATAGAAACCCTAAGACAACATGTATAAGGATTTTTCCACTGCAACTACCCCCCTAATTTATTTCTGTTATACAGAGGACCCCAAGATGGCACCTGGGTTGTTTGAAGCCATTTAAAAGACAGAAAGAGAAAGACAAGTGTGGTAGTGTATGCCTGTAATCCAGCACTTGGGCAGTGGTGTATGCCTGTAATCCAGCATTTAGATAGTAGTGTATGCCTATAATCCAGTATTTAGATAGTAGTGTATGCCTGTAATCCAGCATTTAGGCAGTGGTGTATGCCTGTAATTCAGCATTTAGATAGTAGTGTATGCCTGTAATCCAGCACTCAGGCAGTGGTGTATGCCTGTAGTCCAGCACTTGGGCAGTGGAATCAGTACAATCAGGAGTTCAAGGTCATAGATGCTTCCTCAATATGCCTCATATGGGGTGGACAGGGTCCTGGACAGAGGGTCAGCAGTTAAGAGCATGTACTGCTCTCCCAGAGGTCCTGATGGCAGGCACATTGGAGGCCAGAAGAGGGCATCAGATTGTTTGGGAATGGAATTACAGATGGTTTTAAGCCACCATGTGGGTACTGGGAATTGAACCCAGGTCCTCTGCAAGAGCAACAAGTACTCTTAACCACTAAGCCAACTCTTCAGCTCAAAATTTAAAAAAAAAAAAAAAAAAAAAAAAAAAGCAAAAGCGGATTGGGCTGGGAGTGGGGGTATGTAAACTATAGTCACTGTAATCCCAGCATAAAGGTTACAGAAACAGGAGGATCCCAAGGGGTCAATCAATGGCCAGCTAGTTTAGCTCAAATGAGAGACCCTGTCTTCAAAAGATAAAGTAGAGAGTCATTGAGTAAGACATCCACACACGTCCACAGCGGTAGTGGGAGTGAGGGTGGGGGGACCAGGCTTTGTGGTGCACACCTGTAATCTCAGCCCTCAGAGGCTGAGGCAGGAAGATAGTGAGTTCAAGGGCAACCAAGGCTACAGGGTGAGAAGGATGACAGTCTTGGATGGCAAGGAATTCAGAATATTTGGAAGAAGATCAGAGATGCTGCTCACAGGTGATGCCCCAGGTCTGGAAGTAAAATCAGAATCATGACTGAACCAGGAGGCAGGCATGGAGGGATGAGCAATGTCACTGGGTTGTCCTCAACTCATCCACCACAGTGGGGACTCCACAGACATACCCTAAAGTCAAAAAGGCTATTGCACATACATTATGCAGGCCTGAGGGGGTGATGACCGCAGGAGTTTTAAACTAAAACCATCTAAGAAGAGTAGGAGCCAGCTTAAAGCTGTCTGCACTGCTTGCGTGTGTGTGTGTGTGTGTGTGTGTGTGTGTGTGTGTGTGTGTGTGTGTGTGTGAGAGAGAGAGAGAGAGAGAGAGAGAGAGAGAGAGAGAGAGCGCGCAAGCACGAGCAAGCGCAAGCTGGGAGTCAGGTTCAGTTTCTCACCATGGCGAGGAATTTACTAAGCTGTGTTCCCAGCCTGCTTTCTCTTCCTCTCCTCCCATCCAACTAGTTTTTTACAAAAATACTTTATTTTGGACTGGAGAGATAGTAAAGAGCACTTGTTGCTCTTCCAGAGGACTCAAATTCAGTTCCCAGCACCCACACTGGACAGCTCATAACTGCCTGTAACTTCTTCTCTAACAGATCTGACACCCTCTTCTCTTCTGGCCTCTGAGGGCCCCTGAACACATGTGACATTCACATAGACACAAACAAACTGCTTCATTCAGGAAGCTGTGGCTATCCACATAACCACTGTCTTGTAGACTTCTGTGTAGTTTTCCCCATATTATTTTGGAACCTGGGGCCTCACAAGGCTGACTGAGTGCAATGCTGCACATACCTCCAGGCTCTATATAATGCTTCTCATTTCAGAGTCTCCCTGAGCTGTTTGTGAGCACAAGGGGTGTGAGTTTAGAGCCTTCACCTCAGACCCTGCTGAGAATGTCGATGCACACATGGTCTTACCCCATCTTATAAATGAGGAAATTGGGGCATAGAGAGGATAGGAATCTTATAACTCACCAGGGAAGTTTTAAACCCAGCTCATCTGACGTTCTAATCCAGTCACACCATCGTTTCACCAGACCATAATAACTGCCATCTCACAGTCAAGCCTGACGTAAGTGGAGCTGAGACTCACAAAGCCATTCTCCCCGACTCCTACAGTGAGTCTTAGATATTGAGGCCAGTTGTCGGGGACCTCCCTCCCCTTTCTTCACCATCCCTTCAGACACGTGGGCGTGCTAGGGCTTTCCTTTCTTTGAATCCAGCTCCAGGCAGCCATCCCACAGCTCAATAGCGACACTGTGACATCATAAGCTCAAAAGAGTGAAGTGTCTGCTCAGCCCTGAGTGAATCAGACAAGAGGAAGGTTAGGAGCCAGGGGGAGGCTAAAAGCCCCTAAAAGTTTAAAGCAATCCTGCCAAATGGCTGATTGGTCCCATTGAGGTTAGTCTAATCAATTATTAAGCAATACTTTAATATTTTAAGAGTTTGCTCAATCACAGAGAAATGAAAGTATTTCATGATTTTTTCTCTTACATACTTCCAAAAAAAAAAAAAACTAAAACAAATGTAGATATAGTAGGATCTTTTTTCAATATCCTCTGTGTCATTTTTGTATAGGGACTTCTTGTCCCCGCCCCCCCACCCCCAAATCCAGATCAGTCGAGCCTTAGTGGGTGCTAAGAAGACGCTGTGAACAGACTTAATTCTGTTGGCCTAACTGTCAAAAGTCTACCTTTGTTTTATGAGCAACCTGAGCTGCTCCTAGCTTACAAATGGTAGTGTTTTCATGAGAGTGACCCCTATAGGCTCAGATGTTTGAACAGTTGGCCCACAATTGGTGGAACTGTTTGGGGAGGATTATTAAGGGGTATGGCCTTGTTGGAGGAGGTATGTCAGTGGGAGTGAACTTGGAGGTTTCAAAAGCCCATGCCATTCTCAGTTAGTTCTCATTCTCTCTCTCTCTCTCTCTCTCTCTCTCTCTCTCTCTCTCTCTCTCTCTCTCTTCCTCTCTCCCCCCTCTCTACCTGTCTATTGCCATGCTACCTTCCATGATGCTCATGGGCTCACTCTCTGAAACTGTAAACCCCAATAAACTCTTTCCTTTAAATTGCCTTGGTCATGACACTTCTTCATAGCAACAGAAGAGTAACTAAGACATTGGTGTCACCACAGGCTGTTCTCAGAGCCCCGGGAGCCAGGCCATGTGGGCAATGCCAGGCGTCTCCTCCTTGACCTTCCGCTGTCCATTCTCCCTCTCCTCTCCTGCTCTACAAGTCCAATCTTCCCAGGATCAACAGCCTAGAGTCTGAGTAGAGGATGAGGAGAGCTAAAGTGTAGTAGTGTACATGCTACATTATAGGTACAACCCTGAAGTAAGAGGGGATTGACCACCCATCTTATTCTTTGATCAAGTCTCCATTTGGAGTCTGATGCCTCTTAACACTCATACATACATACATACATATACATACATACATACATACATAGATTTATCTACTCACCCAACCATCTATATATCCACCCACCCACCTATACATCCACCCACCCATCTACCTACCCACCCACTTATGTACCTACCCAATCACCCTTCCATTCATCTACCCATCTATATCAATCACCATTGACCCATCTACCCACCATCTATATCAATCTATTCACCCACCCACCCATTTATCCACATATCCATAAATCCATTGACCTATCTACATTCTCACCCATCTTTCTACCCACCCATTCATCTACCTACCCATTCATCCACTCACCTACCCATCTATCCATTTACCCATCCACCACCTTAACACATCCACCTATGCACCCATCTACCCATCTGTCTATCCCATCCATCCATTCATCATCCACCTATCTATCCATTGGCCTACCTACCCACTTGCTTATCACCTATCTACCCATCAGCTATCTATTGACTATCTACCTATCTACCTACCCACCCACCAGACATCTACCATCCACACAATGACCTATCCACCTATCCTCCCATCTATCTACCATCCATCTACTCATTGACCCAAATAGCCACCATTCATCTATCCATCCACCAGTTCATCCACCTACCAAGCATCCATCTACCTAGCACCCACCTACCTATCATCCATCCATGCACTCCTCCCCTATCTGTCTCCTGAAGGGTTTCCTTGGCCAAAGAACTAGAATCTTCAGTCTTATAGAGACCACAGCTGAAATAATAATATAATAATAGTAAATTGGGGACTTCCTTACAGAGTTTGTCATATGTAGCTTTGGGACCTGGTTGATGAGCTTGTCCTGAACTTTGCCTTTGGGTCCCACCCCTCTCCCCCTGTTTTTTGGGCATTGGCCCTAGACTTGTTTATTGGGTCTTTGTCTTTCTTGGCCAACTTTCTGGCATCTTTCTTCTTCCTGTTGTCTTTGGGTGGCATGGTGAAACTCAGAGAGCAGTAACCACTGAAGTCATCAAAAAGAAACCTCTGGCTTTTGGTCTGTCAAATAAGGACACTCCAGCCTTCTCCTGGGGCTGCAAATGAGGATCACTGTGAAGTGGTCTGCATGCTCGGCAGCCTCCAGCACTTCCTGCCTGCCCATCTTCCAAGAGAAACTTATTGGAGGGAGGGTGTCTTAGTTAGGTTTTCTGTCACTGATAAAATTTCATGACCATAAACAACTTGGGGGTTGGGGAGTTAGTTCAGTGGTAGAGTGCTTGCCTTGTAGCTAGAGTTTTCCTACCTGGCCCACAGTCAGGACAAATCTGTGTCACCCACCAGTCCCATAGCCGCTCAGACCCAACCAAGTAAACACAGAGACTTATATTGCTTACAAACTGTATGGCCGTGGCAGGCTTCTCACTAACTGTTCTTATATCTTAAATTAATCCATTTCCATAAATCTATACCTTGCCACATGGCTCGTGGCTTACTGACGTCTTCACATGCTGCTTGTCATGGCGGCGGCTGGCAGTGACTCCTTCCACCTTCCTGTTCTTTTCTCCTCTCTGTTAGTCCCGCCTATACTTCCTGCCTAGCCACTGGCCAATCAGTGTTTTATTTATTGACCAATCAGAGCAATTTGACATACAGACCATCCCACAGCATTGCCTAGCAAGTGCAAGGCCCTGGGTTCGATCCTCAGCTCCAAAAAAATAAAAAAATAAATAAACAACTTGGAGAGAAAGGTTGATTTCAGCTTAGAACTCTCAGGTCACCCAGTGCTGAGGAAGCCAAGGAAGGCACTCACACAGTGGGATCTGGGGAGAGGAGCTGTCTTGATGCCCTGGAGAAGTCCTGCTGACTGGCTTGTTCAGTTTGTTTTCTTCTACACCCCAGGACCAACTATGCAGAGGTAGCACCATCCACAATGGGCTGGGCCCTCCCATGTCAATTACTAATTTAAAAAATGCACCACAGGCTGTGGTGGTATTGTGTTCCCCAAAATATTGTGCATGCTAATAAACTTATCTGGGGTCAGAGACAGAACAACCACAATATTAAACATAGAGGATAGGCAGTGGTAGCACACACCTTTAATCCTAGCATTCCAGAGGCAGAGATCTACCTGGATCTCTGTGTGTTCAAGGATACAGCCAAGCATGGTGACTCACGCCTTTAATCCCAGAAAGTGAGCCTTTAATCCCAGGGAGTGATGGCAGATAGCAGAAAGGTATATAAGGCGTGAAGACCAGAAACTAGAAGCATTTTGGCTGGTTAAGCTTTCAGGCTTTTGAACAGCAGTTCAGCTGAGATTCATTCTGGATGAGGACTCAGAGGCATCCAGCCTGAGGAAACAGGATCAGCTGAGGAATTGGCAAGGTGAGGTAGCTGTGGCTTGTTCTGTCTCTCTGATCTTCCAGCATTCACCCCAATAACTGGCCTCAGGTTTGATTTTATTAATAAGACCTTTTAAGATTCTTGCTACAAGAGGCCAATCTGGTGGGGACATTTTCTCAATTGAGTTTCCCTCTTCTCAAAGGACTCTAGCCTGCCAGCTGGTGGTGCACACCTTTAATCCCAGCACAGAGAGGCAGAGCCAGGCAGTTCTCTGTGAATTTAAGGCCAACCTGGTCTACAGAGCAAATTCAGATTCAGGCACCAAAACTACACAGAGAAACCCTGTCTCGAAAGACCAAAAAAAATAAAAATAAAAAAAGACTCTAGCTTGTGTCAAGCACAGGGGGTCAAAGCTTTGTGACATTTCCATGAATTATTCAAAATCATTTATCTTGTTTAGATCATATATCCTAATTAATACAGATCTTCAAGACTGTTTTGTTTGCAAAGTTTTCTGAAACGGGCCAACACTTTAAACTCCAGTGACCTCTGCCTCCCAACCCAGATTCTCTCTCTTTGTCCACTAGGGTTCCCAAGGCCCCTGGCTTCTGCTCATGGTAGAAGTCTTACCACATAGCAGAAACATAGGAACCAACTTTTGACTTTTCTGAACTCCAAGCCTCACCAGCCAAGGGCATTTTGTAATTGATTTGCCTGCATACAATTCACAGGTGACTAACATGCCTCAAAACTCCTAAGCTGCTCCTGGCAACGCACTCCACCGATGCTGATGCTGTGTGCGCTCTCTGCTGCATACGTACGTCATTGCCAAGTGGGTGGATGTGAGGCAATGGCTGAGCTGGCCTTAAGCCTTTCCTACATTCCTTGGGTTCGATAATAGGGTTTGCTTTGGCTCCTCAGTCAGGGGCTCTGTATATCCTAAAGATGGTCCCTGAAATATTTATCAAGAAGAAGATCTATTTTTAACTGGGGCTGATTTCAGTTCTATTATTCATACAGCCTTGCAGGGCAGGCCTCATGCTTTTGTGCTTGGGAGAGTGAAACAGAGCAGAGGCTCATCCACAGCTGAGCCTGGGCCCGGGGAGGGCTAGGGATTTCCAGGGGGGCGGGGCAGGTGAGGAACAGCAGCTCCCAAACCTCCTTTCGTGGTCAGGTCACTCTGCCCTCATTTTAAAAACAGAGTCACCTCCATCCCCCTGCCAGCCCTTGAGGCTCCCTCTTCCAGAGAGATGGGCCTGGGTCACCAGAAACTGTCCAGTATAATGCAGGGCAAGCCATCTCTATTAAAGAAAGCACCTGCTTCCCTGGCGGGCTCCTGCTGACAAGGTCTTGAAAAACAAGCTGGAACCTGTCAGAACCAGAACAAGCACACATGCTGTTACCCACTGAGCCAGGGCAGACAGCTGGTGACGGTGCCAGAGGGATGGCCTGCTGAGGGACACAGTTGGGAACCCTATACTCCCCTCCCCTGAAATCTCTGGGTACAAATCTAATGAGCATCCGCCACCTGGAGCTAGTAGGAGGTCTCCTGCACAGACAGAGCAGGGGAAGGTCAGAGGAAGGGACATGGTGGGGTCAGGACGATGAGAGAGGATCCTGCGCCCTGGGACAGATCTGGGACCCAAAGCAGGCCTCTTGGCCACTCTTGGCTTCAGAGTTTTAGCTGAAAATGGGAACCCCAATAACCTGTGCCTCCTGGATACTGTTAAATTCAAGGATATTCTGTCCTTACTTCTTGTCTTTCTGTCCTATTGGCCAGGGGCAGAGGATGGGCAGACACAGTCTCATCTGGCGCCAGGTCGGTGCCCGAGGTACCCTCTGAGTTCATCCCCCCGCCCCAGAGCCTCTGCATCTTGCATTGCTGTTTGTGGTTGCCAGTCTACAAGTGAAGGGTCTATTCCTGGAGATGCCTGGTTCCTCCTTACTCACACCAGGGACACAGTGTCCAGCATTGCTCACACAAGCTCTGGCTTCCTAGGGATGGCTCAGATGTCCAGGGGACCATACGGGGTCCCATTGTCTTGGGATGTCCTTTCCTATTTCTGGAGGTTGGCAGAATGTGAAGGGACCATGCAGGTACCTGACTCCTGGCTTAACTCCTCCATGCCAGCCTGACCTGAGTGAAACCTGGGTGGTTGACAAGGTTAGGAGGCCTGGAGGTCACAGACCATCAGGCTCACACTCAGGCAAGGAAGATGGGCACTGGGACATGTAGGTCAGCCCAAAGGCCCATGTAAAACCTAATTATGCAGCACTGTGAAGGGAGCTGAGAGTCTTCTGGCCTCAGGGAAGGTGGCTGGGTCAGAGTGGCTTGGGCTGGCTGGCTCTGTTCATCCTGACCTACCTTCTGGCTCTTGGGGCTTAGATCCTTAGTAGACTCCAACTGGATAGCAGAAGATAGGAAAATGGTTCAGAACCTTCCTGCTTAGCACAGATAGAGATAAGGACACACCACCCTGCGTGGGGACCTCCTCTGCTGCCCCAATTCCTGCTCCTCCCTGCTCTGTCTTTATGGAACACACAGCTGGAGCGAACCCTTAGACACAGAGGATGTTGCCAGCTCAGTCCTAAATATGATGCTCTCCCTAGAGACCCCTCCTCCATGGTTCCAGCACCCCCCTTCACAGTTCCTCACTCCTTCCTGCAGTATCCTAACTGAACTGGCCCCCTTTCTCCACCACAGCTCCCCATGGATGCTTCCAGATCACTGTCCTTCCCTGTAGCCTCCTGAGAAATGCCCAAAGCATGTCACCCTACTTAGAGCTACAGGGGCACAGCTTTGGTGAATGTCCGTACAGTTTCAATTATTCCTCACGACAGGTCTCCCCAGCTGTCCCTGCTACTGCAAAGTTTCCTCCTGGGTCAAAGTTACACTTCTCCACTCTCCCAGCAGTAGCAGGGGCACCCAAGCTTGGGTTGGAGCAGCCCTCTGCACCTGGGGGCCCTCATCGCTGATGAGAGTAGCTCCCAGGACCCAAGGCCATTGGCATCTCCACCTTGTTCACTGGGTGGCGAATCTGCTGCAGCTCACCCTGAAGGATGCTGCCTCTCCTTGACCCGGACATACCTTGGATGTCCTTGTCTGCATGCTTGTGACCCACCGGAGTTGAAGAAAATAGAGTGTGGGGTCCAGCACTTGGCAGTAACCTCCTGTCTTTCTCCCTAGGTCTCTGTTGTATCCCAGAGGCCAGCCTGCCCCATCTGCACCTGGCCCCCAGCGCAGAGGCACCTGACCCAGACACTGAGCTGGAGATTCCCTTCCCTCCCCATCTTGGCTGAGGGCTGCCTTGCAGTGTGCCAAGGTGCTGGGGTGAAAATGCTGTGCAAAGCCTCCGGATGGCCAAGTTATTGTCTTTATTTATGTCTCTCTGTGGAGTGGCTTGAGGCTTCCCAGTAGCAAAACACTTGAGAAACAATCGAAAGCAGCCGGGGTCTTGACCACAGGAATCCTGGAAGCTGGAGACTCAAGAGCCTACACTTAGCTCTGTGGAGCCGTCCCTGAGAGGGCAGAAAGGCAGCTGGGGGCTGCAGGAGAGGCTGTTGGGGCTGAACAGGTGTTGTGAGCTGCAGACCAGACTGCATGTTGTGGCCCCGGTACCATGTAGGCATTGTGGGTGGCCCAACCAAGGCCGGCTAAGAATCTATCTTGTGTAATAGTGGACTGGGCTTCCTGGGTAGCTTTCTATCTGTCCTGTGCTCACTGACTTCAGAAATGATAAGGTATATGGGCTCACAGCAGAGACTCTGTCAGGATTCAAACCAAGGCTTGGGAGAGGGGCAGTATCCACTCTTAACCTTCTGCTTAGTTTTTGTAAAGACAGTTCGCTGTGTAACTGTTGCTGGCCTGGAACTTGCTATGTAGGCCAGGTTAGCCTCAAACTCACACACAGAGATCCATCCACCTGCCTGATTCCCAAGTGCTGAGATTAAAGGCATACACTACTACATAAAGCCTTGTACTGTTAAACTTCAGGGTGTCCACAGAGGAGTCCTTGTGCCTTCCACACACCATACAAACAACCATATCACTTTTCTTTTGCCTGTACTCCCAGCCAGGGCACCATCCCACTGATAGACAAGTCTTTAATAGCTTGAATGGCTTCTGCCACCTGGCCACTGAAGCTGGCAGAACAGAAACCACCGGGGGCTGACTCACATCGATGAGGACCTTGTTGGAAAGGCCTCTGGGAACCAGCAGAAGCTGAGTGTCAGGGCCCCCTTATCTGTTATGGTCCTGGTTGCAACAGCCTAGTACAGAAACTTGAGGCCAGATGCCCCTAATAGCAAGCTTGCCTTTTCATTCTCTCCTAGGTCATGTAGTCAGTGGGCAACCCCTCAGCGATCCAGTGGCCACCTAAAAGATGTGAAATGTCCCAGCCGGAAGTGATCACTTGTAACTCAGTGACATCCAAAGGGGTTGAAGGACTAGAGAATGAATTAATCACGGAGGTGATTTGACCAGCTATGTTATGGCGCTTCCAGAAGACATGAAATGATGGGTTCTGGGGCTCTGGGTTCGCAGCCACATCAGGGCACAGGAGAGCCTAGGAGCTGGGTGCCTCTCACCTGAGCAACAACCTTTCTAACCAACCAGCCCAGCATTTTCTGGAGCTCTGGAGCCATTGAGACTTATCAAAGCTGAGTGGGGGTTCTAGGACCCTATGATTGACAGTCTGGTCAGACACACAGATGATAACTGCAGATTTGAACTTGTGTCTGATGTGAAAGTTGGTCTTGTTGAGGGACGGGAGCCTGGAGCTTTAGGGTCAACGGTGACTCCAAGGAGTTAGTTTCATAACCGAGATGGACTACTGGATGCTCAGCTGGTGTCTTTTTTTCAATAATTTATTTTTATTTTATTTGCATTGATGTTTTGCCTGTATGTATGTCTGTGTGACGGTGTCAGATCTTGGAGTTAGAGACAGTTGTGAGCTGCATGTGGGTCCTGGGAATTAAACCCAGGACCTCTGGAAGAGTAGTCAGTGCTCTTAACCACTGAGCCATCTCTCCAGCCCTCAGTTGGTGTCTTAAGAGATGGAGAACTGGCCACAGAGGGGACCCACGTGCCTCTAAATGGCAATGGCACTGCTTGGTGTGCCCATCACAACTCTCCCCTTCCTGATAGCTTTCAGGAATGCTTGACAGTGAACAGGCTCAGAAAAGCTGGGCAGGCAGAGCACAGCTCCAGAAGCCAGCAGACTCAGGTTGGAGGAGGCTGGGAGCCAGGAGAAGCTCCCAACCCCAGTGCAGCTTTGGCTTATGCATCTGGGCAAAGCAGGTAGACTGCATGGACCTGTGTCTGCTTTAGAATGTACACATGAGGGCTGGAGAGATGGCTAGACTCACAACCAAAAATATTAGAATGTACACATGAAAGAAGCAAATGGGGGCCACTAGCCACTGCAGTCACAGCCGGGGCTGGCCCGCCCGCGAGAGGATTCACACTAGGTCAAAGGTGAGGCGCGTTACTGTGTGGCTGACTTGACCTGCACGGAGTCCCTGAGCAGTGAACATTATAGAGTCGGGAAGTGGAATAGGGTGGCTGGGGAACGGACATGAGGAGCTGGTGTTTAATGGGAACCAGGCTTCAGTTTGGGAAGATGGGAATGTTCTGAGGTGAATGGAGCTGGTGGCGGCTGCACAGCAATGGCACTGGACTTGCTCTCATTGACAGTGAACTTTAAAAAAATGGCTAAGGCAGCTAATGTAGAGTTTAAATTATCAATTAAGAAGAGACACTTAAAAAAAAATTAACCACAGGCCAGCTGGGGCTACACAGTAAAACCCTGTCTCAAAAAAACAGGGGGTGCTGGTGTGCAGTGACCCAGCAGTGGGGCAACCCTGAGAATCTTCCTGTCCCCTAATCAGCCACAAGGGAGCCTGCAGAGCCTGGGACAACCGTTGCTTACCTGCCTGCCTGAGATCCTGTGCGGTGGCCAACTTGGTGGGATGAAGATATAAGACATTCTGGAACTGTTCCATTTGGCTCTTGGGCTATTGAAACAATGGTCTCCAAGAAGTTGGAATTTCCCTAGGAATCTTTGGCTGGGAAAGGGGAAAGGCTGGTGCTAGCCAGGAGTTCTTGTCACTTGGAAAGTGACTCTCCACAGTTCTGACTTGTCAGACATTTGCAACAGACTGGAGCAGACACAATGATGGGTCAGTAATGGGCAGGGCCACACCTGCCCCCAGGCTGCTTAGCATACCTCTGACCTTTTTTTTTTTTTTTTTTTTTTTTTGCTTCAGAGCTGAGGACTGAACCCAGGGCCTTGTGCTTGCTAGGCAAGTGCTCTACCACTGAGCTAAATCCCCAACCCCACCTCTGACCTTCTATTTAAACCCAAGCCTCATATCAGAACCCCAAAGATGGACTTGGGCAGGGAGCATTTGGAGTGCTGCTGGACCTGTTTGTTCCTCTCCCAATGTGGCCACAGTGAACAAATCTCGCTGCTTTTACACTGTTTGACTCTTTCATTGGCCTGTTGAGGATGGGAGGCAAAACTGAACTTGCTAGGGATGCCAGAGCCCAGGCAGTGTCTGAATTCCTCAAAGGCAGGAAGAAGCAGCACAGTCGGCATTTGCTGAGTGCTTCTGCCCACCAACAGCATTCTAAACACGCTGTGGGTTTGTCTGAGGACACAGAGCAAGTGGGCAGGGTAGGCCCCAGCCTGAGAGAGATGCGTGGGGCTCAAGGCTGGAGCAGGAGGAGAAGCAGGCACCTAGGCCTGCTGCAGTCATGGCCCCAGTCCCATGTTTCCTCAGGAAAGGACACCGATGACTAAGTGTACTCTCTCATCGGGATTCACCCACAAGGCCAAATCTTTCATTATCCTGGGCAGTTCTTGCATCTAGAAGGATCCACTGGCCTGGCACATGCTTACTCCCTAGGTGGCCTAGCCTCAGCTATGAGTCCAAGAGCTCGAACCCCAGTCATCCCAGCTCACACAGTTTTCTAAAAACAACACTGGCAAAGGCAGTGTGTCTTATCCTGTTGACTAGGAAGAAGTAGGGGACTTGTAGATAGTAAGAAGCCAGGAGCCGCAGGCCAGGGCTAGATTGGCACCTCCCCTTCGGGTTTCCTCCTGTGCCTTCCCTAATCCCAGTACCCTGTCACCTCTCAGCTGGTGCCTCACAGGCTGAGACTGTGGGCAGGGAGCATGTACCAAGGCCAGTGTTGCCTGTGTCCTTGTCTTGGGCCCTGCAATATGTGGCAGGAAACTTGAGTACAAGTGCCAGATAAGAGCCTTTGTGCGGGACAGTGAGGGAGGGAGGGGAGGGCACCCACACAGTGGCCTCTCGAGGTGGGCACAGCTGAGGTTGGGTGAGCTGCTAAATGCTTCAGCAGCAGATCAATTCTGCAAAGCAATTTGTCCTCTCTCCAGCTGGCCCCAGGAGGCTTAACTTAATCACTTTGGAACAATATCAGAAGATGGCCAGGATGCACAAATCCCTGCTTCCCGAAAGGAAACAATTGACTGGACCGGAGAGTCCCCAGGGCAGAGTCCAGACAGCTTCATTAAGTCCCCAAGTGTCCCCCTATGCTTGTTCCCCTCCCCCACCTTTACCTCCATTCCCCACCCCTAGAACCTGAGCTCTCCTAGGGGTCCTCCGGTCCTCCTCCCTCACTGGAAAGAACAGAACCAAGCAGAGTGGGGGCTCTGGGCTGGCATCAAAGGAGGGTGTGAGGCCGCATGGAGACAAGCCCACCTTATATCCTCTGAACAGGCAGGAAGAGTCACAAATAGATCGTCATGGCCCTCCAGACACCAACATTTTCCTGTGGGTGTCTTCTGGTCTGGCTCTGTCACCCCATGCCTATTCACGGCCACACCAGGGTGATGGTGATCGTGGGCTGAGCTGCCAGAGTTTCACTCACACTGTCCTTGGAGTCGCTTTGTTCAGTTTTCAGGGTGGTGGGGTGCCCTGAACTCAACAGAACCTTTCAGAGGACACACAGCCAGAAGCATAGGGACAGGGCTATGGCTCTATCTTCAGATCTCGAGGGTCACAGAGGACTCAGTCTCCAGAGAAAAATGCCATCCCTGCAACCTGGCCCTCCTCCAGAGCCTGGGTTCCCAGGAGCAGCCCTCTAGTGAAAAAAAAAAAAGGAAAGGAAGAAAAAAAACTAGAAAGAACCGTGAAGAAATATTTTCTATGAATGGTCCAATCAGCCTGTCTGCAGCAGCAGCAGCAGCACACAGACTTGCCAATGAGGCAGGGTGTGTGTGTGTGTGTGTGTGTGTGTGTGTGTGTGTGTGTGTGTGTGTGAGTGATAGCCCCTCCTGCCAGTCAGGAAGGCCCCCTCCCCTGGGGCATGGGATTCCTCTCTCCTACACCTACTCACCCCCAATCCGAAAGCTGTGCCTCCCTCTCCCTTCCATCCTTTTAAGGAGAACACTGTAGATTTAAACCACAAATTAAATTTTTAATGAAACCACACAAGAGTAGTGCCCAGTGTGGTGCAATATTGATGAGATTGCAGTGTCCGGCCCACAGGAGCTCACCCCAGAAAGCCTTTTAGGATGTTATGCAATATGGAGCCAAATTAATTATTGGCATCAAAGCTCTGCGCCTCTGTAGAGCTGCTGGGCCAGTGGGTGTAAAACAGGCACTTTTCATTGTTGTCAGTTCCAATGGCAGTCACAGGAAGAAGGCAATGACTTCACAGAACCAAATACGAGCAGTGTGATGCCCAGGGCGTAGGGGAAAGAGGACAGGGAGGGGCGAAGAGTGGGGGAGAGAAAGAGAGACTATGTATACAGAGAGAGAAAATGATAAAGGGAGAGATGTGTGTACTTGGGGGAGGGAGGGAGGGAGGGAGGGAGGGAGGGAGGGAGAGAGAGAGAGAGAGAGAGAGAGAGAGAGAGAGAGAGAGAGAGAGAACGCAAGAGTGAACACAGAGGAGTATTTAAGACTCCGAGCAGATACTGCAGCAAAATGCGGTGATTCCCCGAGCCATGGGCTTGGCTCCTGCTTTTTCTGCACTCCCAAGCATCCCTTACTCAAAGGGGCCGTGGGTGGGACCTAATGCATCCAGCTGGGCATCACTCCCATGACTCTTCCCCACAGGGACTCTTGGCCCCCATGAGAGCAGGTCCACACCCGGGTATAAGGGGTCACACTAGGGTCTGACCAGGAGAAAGTGAACTCCATGGTGGCCAGGTCTGTTCTGCTTGCTGTCCTCCCGCAGGGGCCACTCTCCAGCTCTTCCTCGACCACCCAGGACAACATGACCTGGGAGGAGACACACCCTGGCCTCTGCAGGCACTGGGCCTGCGAAAGCCTCCCCGGAGGTCAGGTAGGCTTGGGCCAGGAGGCCACCCAGAACAGCGGGAGGGCAGGCCCTCCTTGGCCCTGTCCCCGAGCCAGCACTCTGCACTCTGGCCTTTCCAACTAAGTCATTATCTACGCTTTATCTGATTCCTCTGCCTGGGAGGTGAAGAACGGACCTCTCAGAGCTAAAAAGCCAAGACTTGTCCAGCCAGAGCTTTGGGACTAGAGCAGTTTATAGTGTGGCTTCAGCCTCCCGGTCCAGCTTATATACTCAGCCAGCCTCTACGGGCACCAGAAGCTAATGTTTATTTGCAGACCCAGACAGGACCACCCTTGGTTCCCCAGCCTAAGATGCTAAAGGAGCTGGGAAGGGGCCACAGGCCACTTCGTTAGGGTGTCAGGTGCCTACCGAGAGAACACAAGGCGGTTGTGGTGGGCACACCTAGTCCCGACACTTGGGAGGCAGAAGAGGCAGATTTCTGTGAGTTTAAGGACAGCTGATCTACATACCCAGTTCTGTTCTGGGCTACTCAGGGATACAAAGTGAGACCTTGTCTCAAAGATAAATAAAAATGTAAAGGATAAGTAGACAGATTCGGGGGCCGGGGCTTGGCCAGAGGTTTATGAAGGGAAAGTGGGGCTTGAGCCAATTGGCAGAGCCAAGGGCTAAATGTTGACCAGCCTTGTAATTCACACGGAATGAGGCCCTGATTCCCCAGATGGCATAATTTGGGGCACTCCCCCAATCCATCTTGACTCTTGACCACTGTCCCACCCAACTGGGCTCCCTGCCTAGTACCCACACAAGCTATTCCAAGTCTTCCTGGGGTTCCCTGGGGTCCTAGTATGGTCATATGATCTACAGAGAAGCCCTGTTGACCACTGAGTCTGACTTCTCAGCACCTGCTCACCCACTCTGGCTATTCCCAAATGTAGGGCCAAAGGGCTTTTGCAGGTGCCTGAACAATCCTCTCCCCCTACTTCAGAAGGGGCTTAAGTGTTGTTTCTGCAGGGACCAAGCCTGGATCAGGAGCTGTTGTGTCCTCACCAGATGTCCCCTCTGTAGCTGGGTCCCCCAGGGCCGAGTCTGATGTGGTGGGGGCTTGATTGAGGAGTAGTGCAGGCAGTGGGTGAGGGCTGAGAGAGTAGGAATGGAGGCGGCTGTCAGAGTGAGTGGACCCATGGACACCCCAGGGCAACTGGAGCTCGCCCCTGTGGACGCTTCCGTGACCACTCACTCGCCAGGGGATGTGCTGAGGGAGGAGAGTAATGGTTCTCCAAGCCATTGGTCACAGGCATGGACATCCTGTCCCGCCCCCACTTCCAGGAGGGTGTGTGGCTGTGCAGAGTATACACCTGCAGCTAAGGTCAGGGAAGCAGACGTTGGGAGCTCCAAGCTGCCTTTTCGGGATGAGGCCACAGCCTGGGGAAACGATGGGGGCTTCAGAAAGGGCCTCCTCAGCCTTTGCCGCTCTTTATACTCTGCAGTCTCCTCTTGTTTAGTTTGCTTCCTCCTTGCGGTAAGGGGGCAGCAGCAGCAGGTTCTCCCTGCACCCCCTGGTATGAACAGCACCATTCTGTGTTCACCTCTCCGACAGTACTTGGGGACTATCAGTGGCAAGAATGGGCATAAAGGGCTGGGGATTTGCGTCTCACTGTGTTGCAGAATGACAAAAGAGTCATAAGGGACCTGGAAGAAGTGGGTAAGGTGGCTGGGGCTGGCTCATTGCCAGGTTCCTGCGTGGAGTCTTTCCAGTCACAGCAGAGAATAAAAATCACCCCATGCAAGGACTTGGGGACCTAAAGACAACACTGAGAGGACCGCTCCCTTTCCTCTCCTGTTCTTTTCAGCTACTTAAGCAGCTCAGGGTCGCCCGTCGTCTTTCTACCTTCCACACGGGAAAGAGCGGTGAGAGACCCTCAGGGCCTGAGAGATCTAGACACCAAGTCAGCAGGGGGCACAGAGAAGTGGGACACGCAGCTCAAATGGCATGCTGGCCTCTTCGCTCCTTCTGCACAGCTGGCCAGTTTCCTACCTGCCTTTGAGATGCTCCCTGGCCTAGTCCAGTTGAGCCAACAACAGGTGACCATGTGATAACTATACTAACCCCGTTGACTGGCGCTCACTGAGTGCCTGGCATTCCACTGAGTGCCTCTCCACCTCCATATAATTCAATTCATATCCTACCCAGAGTCAAGCTGAAACTGAAGAGCTAGAACAGACCCCAGGGCTGATACACAGCACCATCCTCCTCCCCGCTCCCACTGCCTCGACTTGTCCCTGGCTTCACTTTGAACAGATTACCCATCATATCATTTTTGACATTTTTACTCATGGTAGAGGCTGGCATAGAGCCAAGGGACTTTCTCTAGAACACTTCAAAATCCTGATCTAGGGGACTCTGGAACATTGGAGTCTGGCTTCGGACCGATCACCATGCCATCTTGCAGACATCTCCTGGTAATTATGGGCAGTAGATGCCAATGTCTTAAGAGAAGTGCTCCAAAGAGAAACTTAAAACCAAGAAAATTCTATCCATCAATTAAAACAAAAAATAGCCAGAAACCTCTCTGTGTCTCCAGGGTTCAGGAGAGTTCCTGGCACGCAGCAGGCCCCTGACGACTACTCATCCGGTAAGTGGATGAATGAGCAGACTCTGGTGGCCAGGTCCTGCTTTCCTGGAATGATGTTCCTTTGCACATTTACTCAACTGCCTCATTCAAAAAATGGGCAAAATATATCCAGAGGCCCACCAGCTGTGCTACTTTATAGGTTCCTGAAGCAACAAAAAGAGGGACTCACACATGCACAGGGCCCAGGAGTTTCTTTGAGCTGTGCCTTTATTCAGATAGGTGTCATATCCCTAGTACAGCGGATGGCACCAGGGAGGCCTTTGACTTCACCCCAATTACTATTCTGTCCTGTGTCAACCAATGCCACCCTGTCCCCAAACGAAGAGGCATGAGAGCTGCTGCTGCCTGCTAGAAGGAGCCCAACCTTTTCCTTTCCCAGGTATGAGTGATGGTGTCCATACACAGACCTTGTAGTAGCTGTAATCCCTTGCCGGGTACATACCATTTTTATTCTGAAACACTTTTATGCCTCAACTCATTTTATATTTCATATGCTCTCTCCTGGTGTTTGGCAG
>CABHPP010115292.1:0-21643 GCA_902168425.1 Peromyscus attwateri
TCCCTACTCCCCTTTCTCATGGTCATTAGTACCACTTCTTAATAAAGGGTGGTGCACAACAGTCTTCTCAGGGCTAAACTGAGGTGCTAAAGTACTTTCCCTTCTCCGTCTCCTTGAACATGGAAGCCATACACAGAAAACGGCGGAGTCCAAACAAGAATGTATTTAGATCCCTGGTCACCACACAAAAGACCATCTACTGAGCACACTGGGTGTGTTGTTCATCTGATGGTCTGGAGCCAATGGAATTTTAGGGTTTGTCTGTTACTGTTGGTAGCCTACGTGTCTCAGAGACCAGTCTGGGTCTCTGAGAGCAACGCTCCTCAGGGGCACAAGTTGAAAGTCATTTACATGTGTGCTGGGCAGTGGTAAAGAACCCTTCCTAATGATTTCTCATGGGGACTTTTGGCAACATTGTTGAGGTCACTAGTGTTTAAAGCTCCAAGTTGTGTCTGTTGGCCTGGAATTGAGTCTGTCCAGAAAGGACTGCAAGGTGCAAGTTAGATGGTCCCCATCAGAATCAGTATTGGTGTTGCAGGACCCTGTTTAGAGACACCCCCTAAAAATAACTCAAAACCCTCCTGGTGCCAATTCAGAAGCACTCCACACAGAAAAGCGCAGTTTGGCTGGCCTCATTTGCAACATCAAGATTAAGAGAAAAATCCTGATTCTTGCATGGGTGTTCACATATCACCCGGGCTTGAAAAATATTATGAGGGGGGGGGTGTCCTAGGATGCATCGTCGTACTGTAACACCCACCAGCATCAGACTTAGCAGATGTGGGAGAAAGCTGAGGACACTCCACTCTGTAGGGCACTGGCCTTGCAAAGTCTGGAGGAGGGGCCGGTGAACTGGCTCGAGGGTGAGGGGCCCGCTGCCAAGCCTGACCCTGGGGGGTTTGATCTGGGAAGTCTACACGGTAGAAGGAGGTAAGTGACTCCTGCCAGCTGTCCTCTCTTCCTCCAGACATGCTGTGGCAAACATGTGTATACACATAGAGACAAAAGAATACACAAATGAAATATAGTTCTTCAGAAAGCCCAGTGAGGCTCCGCCCTCCATCAGCCGGAAGTCTTGTTTCCTCGTCTCACTCCCAAAGGGAGGCCGCCTTCTTTCACTGGCAAGCATCATTTCCACAGTAGCCATCCTCCCTTAGGCGCTCCGGAGAGGTTCCTTAGGATCCTGTCACTACCACCAATGGTGTATGGAGTTACCCGCCCCTTCCCACACTGCTATCCTCCCCTGAGGCTCTCACACAGAGCACCTGGGAAGCTCTCTCCTAAAGAAACCCAGCAGCAATCCCAGCTCCCCCATCCCAGCTCCACACTCTCCGGTCACACCTCCTTTTACCTTGATTCCTCGGGCCCCATATCACCGCCACTGCTCCGTCATTACCCTGTGTCCTGGTGTGTTTTGTGGTGCTGTGATAAGCACCATGACCAAAGCCAACTAAGGGGAGGAAAGGGTTGTTTGACTTACACTTCTGGGTCACGGGCCTTCACGAAGGGAAGTCAGGGCAGGAGCTCGCGCAGAATCATCCGAGTTCGCGCAGAACCGGAGCGTGGCACTGTGGAGGAGTGCCGTTGCTTAGCTCGCTCGCTGGCTTCCTCAGCCGTCTTTACTGTGCAGCCCAGGCCCACCTGCTTAGAGACGGTTCCACCCATGTTGGGTTTGGCCTTCCTAAAGTAATCAATCAGGCTAATTCCCCACAGACGTGGCCACAGACCCGTCGGATCTGCGCAGCCCCTCCATTAAGGTTCTCTCTTCCAGATGTGTCCAATTGACGATAAAAACTAACGAACACACCACGTTATTACTAAATACCATTGCTAAAACCTGTTACTATTGTTGATCTGTATGGAGGAGTCACATTTCAAGATCAAAACTGTGTGCCTGCGAGCAGTTTCCTGCGTATTGAGTTAATCACACAAAAGGGAGAGATTTCCTAACCTGGGAAGACATTAACTATCCGACTATCGCAGCTCTCCACAGCCCTAATACATCTCAAGCACATCTCCAAGTGCTGTGTGTAGACAGGCTCTGTCACAGAGTCTCAGGACCACCCTCCCTCACCAAAGGCCCCAACGTCTCCCCTTCATGGTAAACATCCACATATAGAAATGTGTTTAAAGTTTAGAAATGGGTGTAAAACCAGCAACACATATTTCATCATTCACAATATTCTTAAAAAAAAATAATAAGTTCCCAGGCCGGGAGATGGATCAGTAGATGGAACACCTGCCATTCAAGCATGAAGACCTTGGTTCAGACTCCACGTGATCAGGAACATGTTGATGTGCATAAAAATTTCCAGCACTTGCTCCTCTGGTGAGATGGGAGGTGGAGGTGGGACAATCCTCAGAAGCTCGACAGACACCTGTCCTGGTGACCACAAGAGACTGTCTCACACACCGAGCAAGTCAAGGACCAACAGCCAAGGATTCCTCTGACCTCCACATGTGAACTGTGGTATATGCATGCCTATATGCACATGAGCACACACACAAGGGGGGATATTTGTAAGTAAAACAGATCTCATCATTAAAAACTTTGAAGTATAGATAAATGAAATACAACCTGGATGCAGGGGGAAAGAAAGACAGTTTCAAAGAGTGTCACTCTAAAGGCCTTCACCCAGCTTCCAAATTGTCTGCATGCAAAACACAACACTAATGTCTGTCTTTTTGGAAAAACTTTATTTATTCTTCTCTCATACATTACATCCTGACCACAGTTCCCCTCCTTCCACTCCTCCCAGTTCCTCCCTACCTCCCCTCTCCCCCAGATCTACTCCTCTTTCTCTACCCTTCAGAAAAGAGCAGGCCTCCCAGGGATAGCAACCAGACACAGTATAACAAGTTACAAGACTAGGCACAAACCCTCATATCAAGCTGGATGAGGCAACCCAGTAGGAGGAAAAGAGTCCCAAGAGCAGGCAAAAGAATCAGAGACACCTCCACTTCCACCGTTAGGAGTCCCACAAGAACATCAAGCTATACAATCATAACATATATGCAGAGGACCTAGCTCAGACCCATGTAGGCTCCGTGATGGCTGCTTCAGTCTCTGTGAGCCCCTATGAGCCCTGCTTAGTTGGTTTGGTGAGCCATGTTCTTGTGATGTCTTCAACCCCTATGGCTCCTACAATCCTTCTTCTCCTTTTCCATGGTGTTCCCTAATCTCTGCCCAAAGTTTGGCTGTGGGTCTCTGCATCTTTTCCCATCAGTTACTGGGAAGTGAAGCCTCTCTGAAAACTATTGGGCTAGGCATCCATCTATGAGTATAGCCAAATATCAATAGGAAACATTTCATTGACTTTTTTTTGCCAGTCATGTTTGGTTCTATCCTAGGTCTCCACAACACCGATTTCTCGGCATGAACCGTTGTCCCGGCAAGACACCGCTCCTGGAAGACCCTCAGCCCTAATGAACAAAAAATTGATACAGTTATTTTCTCTGAGTTAAAATGCTGCAATGTATAATACCTCAACATACATCTGACCCAGAGTGTAACTGATATATATTGGGACCAAACTTTCATCTCAAGGAATAGTACTTTTCTAACTTGACAAGGTCATTGGCCTTGTTTCCAAGCCACTTTCTGCATTTTTTTTTTCTGGAGCTGAGGACCGAACCCAGGGCCTTGCGCTTGCTGGGCCAGCACTCTGCCACTGAGCTGACTCCCCACCCCCGCTTTCTGCATCTTCACATCGTTTACATATCACTAGAGAACGTCGCCAGAGAGAACCCTAGAAACCCAGACAAAAAGCATAGACAGTGCTGGATGTCAGCAATCCCAGCTCCTCCAGTCCCCATCCCCAACCCTCAGGGTCTAGCCTCATGAAAGTTTCTCTCGGATCACTACAAAGAGGAAAGTCTTCCAACCCACAATTTCTAGGTTTTAGGAATTGTGGTTGTTGGAATGAGAATGGCCCCCACAAGCACAAATATTTTAATGTTTGATTTAAATGTTTGATTCCTAGTTGATGGAACTGTTTGGGAAGGATTAGGAGGTGTGGCCTTGTTGGTAAAAGTGTGTCACTGAGGGTGGGCTTTGAGGTTGCAAAAGCCCGTGCCAGGCGCTCTCTCTCTCTCTCTCTCTCTCTCTCTCTCTCTCTCTCTCTCTCTTCCTTTCTCTGCCTGCTGCCTGTAGATCAAGATGTAAAGCTCTCAGCTGCTTCTCCAGCACCATGCTTGCCTGCATGCCACCGTGATTCCCACAGTGGTTATGGACTCACCCTCTGAAACTGTAAGCCAGCCCCCAGCTGAATGCTTTCTTTTATAAGTTGCCTTGGTCCTGCTGTTGTCTCATAGGAATAGAAGAGTAAGTACGGCAGGATTATCTGTCTCATCAGACTTTGAAAAGAGCTTTTTTTTTTTTTTTAAGGGAAAATATTTTATTCATTTTAGTAGCGCTCTATCAATCCATGTGTTTTTGTCTCAGGAATGAGTGGGAGAACCTTCATATTTCCATCTGGACCACACCTGTCACCCTGGAGGTAGGGACATTGTATTCTACCTTAAAGTTCCACCGAGTGCTTCCTACAACCTGCTCCCTGTGATATCTGCACACGGCACTCGTGACCCTCTTTCCTCAGTGCAAGCAACACCCTGGGAGTCCTATTGTCTGGGAAACAGGCATCGTTCTTTTTATCTGCCAGGCATGTCCAGACATAACCATACATCCCATTCATTCCAGCACCAGCCCTGGATAGAAAGCCTACCATGTCCAAGAGGAGGATTACCCCAGCACAGAACAGGAGTCACAGTAGAATAAGTTAAGCTCGGGGGAGGTCCTTGACATTAATAACTATCCCCCCACTGTCAGGAGGGAGCAAGACAGAAGAGAAAAGTGAATATTACTCACATCATTCTTCCACTGGGTGGAAGAGAACAAAAGCCCAAGGATGTATTGAAGCTGCTTCACACAAAGAAAACTTCTAATTAGTATTTGGTGTGTTGGTTTCCCTAAGGAACCTGCCATGGGCTGATAAAGCCACACCAGTCCTCAGTGAGGTGGCTCCTCCCTGTAAATCTGCTTCAAGAGGCTTAACATCGGATCTCAAGGGCATGATCTAGACATGACAGGTCTCCGAATGCCATGAAGGTGTGTCCCCAGGAGCAAGAGCTTCTTCCCCAGGTGTGTGGTCCCTTCCTGGCCTGAGTCATTTCCACTTCCTGGCCCTCTGTCTCCTCGGTGAATGTAAGGGACTCTGCAGCTCCAAAGGCTCAGTTCTCAAGCATTCCCTAGCCCAAGTGGGGACCACAGATGTCACTGTGACACCTCAGTCTTTAACTTTCTAGGGCTTCCGAGAAGGACAGAGCAGTGTTTAGCAAGGAAATTTGAGGGAGGGCAAAATCTGATGGGAAGTGATAGGGCATGAAAGACCTGGCTGCAGAGCTCAGCCCTGTTTCTGTGTGTGTGTGTGTGTGTGTGTGTGTGTGTGTGTGTGTGTGTGCACGTATACACTGCATGTGGTAGACATCTTTCAGTTTTGATTATAATTTTGCATCCACTAATTATCTTAGTACTAAATGGAGCATCTTTGGGCAACATGAAAGAGATAAGCTTCATCTTGATAGAGTATTTGTGGTCCATAAAATCTTACAAGGGCTTGGAAAATTCTTTGATTTGTTTAAACTAGGAACAAACTATATTTAATTCCACATCAGACTTGTCTGTAAGCTAGAGGATTTATGCAGGTCATTTACCTCCACTAAACAGCCCTTTTCTTACCTAGAAGATGGGGTTAATGATATAATTGCTATGCTTTCCTCACAGATTCACAGGAATTAAATGAAATAATTTATGCAAAATATTTTATACATTTGGAATGTATTAAGTCTTTATTAACTGTTAGACAATACCAATGTGATTGCTATTCATCTGTTCCTCACTTCTCTCAACAAAGGGATGGGCATCAAAGAAGAAACTATATACAGAGATGCCTACAGAGATGCCTAGCTAACTACATCACATGCTGTAGGTTCCTGACACAATTCATCCAGTTTCTCCTTTCCGTCCTCAAACACTGTCAAGTTCAATGTTGCTGCTGAGAGCTCCGAGCACCAAGCAGGACCCTGGCAAGAAGGAATGAGCAGAGAAGAGAGGGAGGGGGGTGAAAACAGAGAAGCCAGTGTCTGCTCTAATTGATTTTCTTCAGCAATCTCAAGGAGCTGGGGTGGAAGTGGAAGTCCATTTAGCTGACTGGAAAAGCTCTGCTTTTGACCTCAGAGAACCGAAGGTCTGCGAACTCATCTGGGTTTCTCAGTCTTCGGCCAAGAAGGAAAATTTCTCGCTGATTTTTCATGCTTTCAAAATGAATTAATTTTCTAAATGGAAAATTGAAGTAATTAGGTTATAGATTGAGTGACATTTACAAAGGTGAAAAGCTGGGAATTTTACATCCTTTATTAAACACTTATTAGGTATATTAAGCAATGCAGAGTAATTACTTTTATTCTCCCAAATGTGATTATTCTTTTCAGGCAAGGACAAGCTCAGTCTCACAGGATTCAGTAGACCATGACGACACAATTCCAAAAGTGCCAGGTCATGCCACTGCACTGAGTTCTTCCCAGGACCACCTTGGCTGAAGGAGCAGGAGAGAGGGAGGTGGTGTTTCAAGCAGGCCACATAAGAGGTTGGTTGGATCTCACAGCAGTGTCCAGCTATGGGCATCCATGTGTATACATCCTTCGGCCCATACTTCATTTCAGTGAACCAACTTGTCCAATCAGAAAGTTACCTCACTGACTCAGAACCGACTAAACACCATTTCCCCGTCTGTGGTCTCCGAGCCTGCCACTGTGCATTAGTCGGCATTTTGTAACTAAAACAAAAGGCCTGAACCAATCGGCTTAAAGAGAAGAAAGGTCTGCTTGGAATTGTCATTGTAGAGGTTTAGCTTCCTGACTGCTTAACCCTGCTCCTTTGGACAATGGGGTTAACTGGGTACAGCAAGGATGCACACCATGGTAGGAGCACGTGGCAGAGAAAAACCCTGCGCTTCATAGCAGCCTGGACGTGAAAAGGAGACAGAGGAAGGGGTGGAGTGTCCAGGGTACTGCCCGCCCCATGACCTAGTTTCCTCTGATTAGCCTCCACTTCTTAAAGCCCCCACCGTAACTGGAAAACAGGCTCGTACCATGTGAGGGACATTTCAGAACCGAACGATGGCAAGCATTGAGAATACCAGAACCAGCAGCTCGCCTTTGTGATGCTTGCATTCCGGAAGCGGAGCAAGAAAGCAAACAAAATAAGGGACATGGGTCAGTAAGGCCAAAGGTCAGTGCTACGGCAGAAGCAGGTGATGATCCCGAGAGGGGCTGCTCTCATATGCGTCTGTGGGGGGCGAGGGGATCCGACAAGCTGCTGCTGGACAAGAGCGCTTCAGATGAAGGGACCGACAGGTGTAAAAGCCTAGGGCAGCCCAGACTTCCTCGGGATCATCCAACAGGAGTAGCCCAAGTGACTGTGTGGGGCTTGGTCAGAGAGTCCTGAGAGAAGGGCCGTCACAGTAAGGACTTGTTGGCCGGTCTGAGCAAGGGAGAAAACAATGGAGAAGTTCTGAACAGGGGAGTCCACACCAAAAACACAGATGTCAGGGAAATCCTGCACTTAGATTGGAGAAATCCTTCACCGCCGCTGTGAGCTCGGCCCCTGTCTCTGTCTCCTATGAGACAAAAACACCACTTTAGTTTTCTTAACTGTAGGCTTCTGAGGTCTGAAAAAGACAGGCATGATGGAAAGAGCACTTGTCACAGGGGCAGGGCCACCCCCCAAGTACTGCCTGCGTACTGAGACCCAAGTATCCATGACCCTGACTCAAAGCGTGGGCCACAGAGTGCTCCAAGTCTCAATTTTTTTTATCTGAAAAGATGAGTGACTGTAAAATTATAGGAGCCGATGAGATTAAGGTGCCTGCCATGAACTCAACAAATGCCACCTTGCTTAGTTTTTAAACAACTCCTTTCTACATGTGTGTCTGTGACTCCCCCCCCCCCCACCTCCAACTCTGCATCTGTACACAGACTCCTTGGATCCTATCTCATGGCCACCAGCCATGATCCACCATGCTGCTGAAATTCCCAAAGCTCTGCCTCTGATTCTCGATGCTCGATGGCCCTCACCATGATCTGGTGGGCTGTAGACAAAAATCTGCAGATATTTTCATCAGTCACATGGGGATGATGTCATGAGCTTTTAAAGTGTAGAGGACAGAAATATGGCCACATATCATGCAGTGGCAGCAGAGCCTCGTCAAAGAATTATCTGTCCCCCAAAGCCAAATATGCAGCAGTTGAGACGCTCTGCTCCACCCTAAGGAGCTTGTGAAGCCCTGTCCTTCACACCATCGGTGCCGACGCCACCTGCTCCCAAATATACTCTACTGCCAGCTCCACGGTCTCTCTCAGCAATTCTGACTCAGCTCCTAACACATAGTGGTTACATCACCGTGTGAGTGGGAGATTGCCAAGCCAGTCTCTTACAGGGACATTTTGCCATACCACTTCTATTGAAACTCTGTAGTAACATCCTCGGAAGTTGAGTGTCGATGAAAAGTTCCACGTCATGACCTTTAAAATATCCCTTATGGTTTAAGGACCTTGGGTCCTGAGCGCATAAAATAAGATAGAATCAGTTGGTACAACTTCTTATAATTATTTTCAGAGATAATATTATGAGAGAAACGCAACATATTTTAATCAAATTCCTCACAGACCTAGGAGCTGTCGATTCAGCTAAGATGGCTGACCACCAAGCCCCAAGAATTAGCCTGTCTCTGCCTCCCTGGTGCTTGGATGTCAAGCATGTGGCACTGAACTTGGCTTTTTGACAGAAGCTCTGGGCATTCAGCTCAGGTTCTCAATGATTGTGCAGCAATCACTTTACCAAGTGAGCCATCACCCCAGCCCTGGCCCCGCCCCTTTCTGTCAGCTTATCCAGAACCGTCAACAGTCCCTCCCTCTAGGGAAATGCATTAGTACCATGCAAAGAGAAAATAAGGTGTCTGAAAGAACCTGGAAAGTCATGAGCCGCATGAGGCTGTACCACAGAGGAATCAATACAGTGTGAAGAAAGCCAACCATTTGAAAAGAAAACAGACGCGAGACACATTACCAGTGAGCAGGTGGAGAGGTCCCGCACCAGCCCAGCACTGCCAGCTCAGCTAGCACTGACTTCAAGAAAGTACGTTTGAATCTGCCTTGTCTGTTCATCATTGAATGTGTGTGTGTGTGTGTGTGTGTGTGTGTGTGTGTGTGTGTGTGCGTGCACATGTGTGCACACGCATACGGAAGTCAGAGGACAAGCACCATTCCTCGGGAGCTGTCCATGTGGTTTTTGAGATGGGGTCTCTTGTTGACCAGCAGCTTGCAGAGTACAGTTGGCTGTCTGGCCAGAGAGCCCCATTTCCACCTTTCTCAGTGCCCCAGCACTGATGTTATAAGTGCACACTACCACACCTGGCTTATTCTGGGGTTTCTGGGAATCGAACTCAGGTCCTCGGGCTTGTGTGGTGAGCGCTTCCCTGACAGGAAGTTCAGTTCAGTCTCTCCAGCCCACAGTTCAGTCCTGTATAGCAGAGAACTATAGACCGGACTGCTCAAACAGCACAAGTGGGCCCTTTCATGAGTCTGGTTGCTGGGAAGCCCGCGGTAAAGGCGTCTACCTGCTCCTTCCAAGGCTGGTCCTAACTGGCTGCTTTGGAACTCCATCTTCACATGGTTGAGTGAGGTAAAGAAGAGACACTCTTGTCTCTTCCTTTTCTCCATCCCATTGGGGAGGCTCTGTCCTCAGGTCCTCGTCTAAACCTAGTTACCTACAGAAGCCACACACCTCCAAATGCTATCATATCCATGGATGGAGCCTCATCCCACACACTCACACACATAAGAAATTTCTTTAAAAAAACAAGCAGAGGAATATTGCACAAGGTGTAGAAAGGGACAAACATCTCTCTTAACCTCTCCTCTCGTCTTCTAGACCAGTGGTTCTCCACCTTCCTAACACTGTGACCCTTTAATACAGCTCCTCATGTTATGGTGAGCCCCAACCATAAAATTATTTTTGTTGCTACTTCATAACTGTAATGTTACTACTGTTACGAACTGTAATGTAAATATCTATGTTTTCCAGAGGTCTGAGGTGATCCCTGTGAAAGGGTCATTTGATACCCTAAGGGGTCATGACTCACAGGTGGGAACCACTGTTCTGGAAGCTTCTATGCTATGCTTCCAAGAGGTTAAATGTGTGTGTCCAGCCCCTTCTCAACCTCTTTCACCCACAGCTCTTCCTTGCCCAGTGTCAGTTTCTATCGTCTATCAAGTAAACACACAGCATCCACTTTCCTGTGAGAGTTGCTGTGGGGGGTTGGCATATGACAGGCATCAGTCAATGTCACTTTGCCTTCTCTACTTGGACGTTTCCTTTCACCTCTGCCTAAGGAACATTGCCATTTTCTTAGTGCAGTTAATCTTAACCAACTCTTAGGGAAAAAGTCCTTTGATTGAACAAATTTATATCAATGTGTTCCTGGTGAACATCAGTCATTAATTCTCCAAAAGGCATCTGGTATGTTTTTATGGTTTATTGGAAACCTAAAACGATTCAGCAGTTTGTAAGTTTGTGCATTTCCAACAGTTCAACAGAATAAACTGGAAAAATATAGATTCATGTTGATGAGAAATCAGCCTCCAGGGAACAGCTGCTCCCAGGTCTTTGCATTTCTCGGCTTCTCCTTTTACTCCTGACATTGAAGAAGTCGGGAAATTTTGCATGTGACTCCACAGCCTTGGGAACCAAAGCTGCCTGTGTTAGCCTAGTCTGTCCTGGCCTTCAAACACACACCCTGTCGCCACACCCCATACAGGCACACTAGTACATCAGTGAACTCAGACCCTGTGCCTTACCAGGACTCTCACACACATATGCACAGTGACCTGAAGTGACCATGAATGAATGGGGCCACACACTTGTGCACAGTGTATCAGCGAGGAGACAGACCACCGCAGCTACCTTGAATATGTGAAGGCTCCTCCAACTTCTCCTGATTCCTATCAGATAACGCAGAAAACACGGTTCATCTCCCACAAAGACAGCGACAAAAGGCAGAAGTTGTCCCTCAACAACTTGACTTGGACATTTCTTCTGATCATGAATCTGCACGGATTCCTCATAGGCAAACTTGGACCTGAATCTCACTCAGATCCATCACTGAATACCTCTGCCATTTTGTTCAAGTTATTTGTTCCACTAAATCGTAAATGTTAATTTCTAGCAAAATGGGTAAAGATCTTCCTTCCTCCAAGCAGGGTGAGCTGAGCTCACAGTAGGGGGGTACCAAGGCAGCACCCAGAGCTTCTGGAGGTAATAAGACTTCAGTGTGTGAGTGCTGGCCACACCCCAGCTCCTGGAGGAGTGGAGCATCTGAGTGTTGTCCCAGTTCCCAACCCCAGGTTAGCAGTACAGAACGGGGTGTGCACACTCTGCCTTGAGCCCCATGCACACCACCATGTGGCCAGGCGCTTCCATTAGTAGTCTTCCTGTGTGCATCTTTACATTTTTTAAAAGTACATTTCTTTCTCTACTGGAGGGGTAAGGCATGGGTGGAGGTTAGAAGACAACTTGAGGAATTGATTTTCTCCTTACACGATGTCGGTCCCAGGAATCAAACCCAGGTCCTCAGCCTTGGCAGAAAGTGCCTTTACCTGTTAAGCCATCTTGCTAGCCCTTAGGTGCACCTTGATATGCTCATGCACTAGCCTGTCTATCGTCTTCGGTTTAATGATTTTCCTAAACCAGACAAGAATAAAAAGAGTGAAATTGGCATTTTTAAGACGTAGTTCTAATAAATCAGGTGGGTAAGAGATGCAAAACCTGTATGCAGTTCAGTGCTTCTGATGGCCCTGACAGTCACTGCCCGTCAAAGTCATGGGCAACAGAAGGCCCAGAGAGCCCTACCCAACCTGTCCTCCTGGGGCTTCAGCTGTCAGACCCTCCACAGCATGGGGAAGACTCAACCACCAGGCCAGGAAGTGTCAGCTCTCCTCTCTGCCCCTTCAAAGCTCAGGCTGCAGGGGAACACCCTGAGGCGTGGGGAAGCACAGAAATCAATTCCACACACACCGTGGATTCCATAGGAAACCTTGACACACCACCGAGTCAGAGAAAATGGATTTACGGCTGGCAGCTTACTAGCAGATAAAATTATATTATTTTTGAGTAGAACAGAGGAAATTAGGCCGAGGCGGGCTTTGGGGAAGGCCACATTCTATTTCTAATCTACTCTACACTGCCTTCTCCAAGGCCTGCATGGAGAATCAGGACTGGACACTGAAGTACATGCCAATGAGGTACTGGCAATGTGACTTTTCGTAATAAGAATAGTCTGGGAAGGCACTGGACAATGTCAGGGGTCACTCTCTGGCTCAGTTGCTTATCAAACTGTCCTTATCCTGGAGTCTTGCTGTGTAGAACCCCTCCCGACAGGGCCTGCCACTTTCTGCCCACAGGCGATCCCTCTGAGACCTTGCAGCTGAGAGAAGGGCCCAGGCAGGCAGGCTTGTCACTTCAGAGGGAGTGCAGACACCCTGCAGTGATGCCATCCACCACAGCAGCTCTGAGATGTCAGGTACCAGCAGCGCCATTCATCAGCAAGCTGGAAATGTGACAGTCTGCACGCGCAGTGGAGACAAGCAGACCCTGTGGATTTGTCAGGCAGAGAAAAATAAGGGCCAGAGGACTGTTTTTCCACAGAGGTTCTGGTGAGTGCTGGGCTGGGAAGAGGGATTTGGCCTGGTTTTAGCTCTAACCTGCAGCCTACTTTTGAGAGAAAGAAGAAACACACACACACACACACACACACACACACACACACACACACACACCATTAAAAAAAGAAGGAAAATTAAAGCAAAAATATCTTCACAGAGTGGGAAAAAAATGAAAATTTCTGTAATGCCCAACAGGCAAATGTAGGGAAATGGGCACTTTGGGCAGCAAACTTAGAGCAGCACTGACCGTTCTGAGCTGATTTGGAGATGGTTACAGTAATGGAGAGTGTAGATTGAGAGATGCCCAGGGCATATGCCAAGCACACTCATGGTGTGTCTGTGAAGAAAGGACCCTCCCTGAATGTGGGGAACACTGTTCCACAGGCTGGAGATCCAGATAGAAAACGGGAAGGAAGAGCTAGTCAGCATATTGGCTTCATCCCTCCCCAGTGAGTTAGTTCATCCTGGACATCAGAGTCCAGCTTCTCCAGCCTTTCATACAGACGCATACCAGTGGCTCTCCATGAAGCCGCTGGATCTTCAGTTTGGGGTGAAACCGCCTCATTGATTTGCCTTCTTCGGAGGCTGCCAGTTCATGAACAAACAGTGACTGGATTCTGTCTCTCTGGCATGTGAAAGGCCACTGTTGGATTACCCAGCCTTCAGTTATGTTTATATGCCAATCAAATAAATCTCCTTTAAAAATATGCACATAATATATTCTATATATCCCCTTCCAGAGACAAGATCCCTAATTCATTTTTTAATATTAATTAAACAATGGTCTGTCTAAAACCATATACACATAAACTACAAAAGTAGACACACCAGACTGCATATATGTTATATATTTGTGCATATATATATATGTGTATCACTAATAATCAAAGAAAAAGTAACTATCAGTCTGAGGTCGGAGGACATGAAAGGAGCTGGAGAGAGGGGCCTTGGAAGGGGCTGGAGGGAGGAAAGAGAAGGGGGAGTGATCTTTTGATTAAACTGTATAAAACTTTTAAATGGTAAACTTACAGCAAAAACATATATCCTATAACACATACTGCACATACTGTATTGTACATACATACATATATATATATATATATACATATGAGTGTTGTAGCAAATATATGCATATTACAATACAGTTTATATATGCATAACAATATGTATATATAATACAGTATATATGTATGTATATATAATACAGTCTGTTGGTTCTGTTATTTTAGAGAATCCTGGCTAATAATTATCTAAATGTTTATTAACAGATGAAACAAACCATTAGAAATTCATCCTGTAGAAATGTGCATTAAAAAGAGTGAAAGTGAGCGTCCATTATCTCATCCCAGCCACGGAATAGTGGGGTAAGTCACACTACACTAACATAAAGACACAAGGGCACAGACAGATGTTCACATCGGAAGTGGAAAAAGGTGACTGGACAGAGAGCAGGAGCATACGACCCTAGTGTGCCACAGATGGTCACTTGTGTGCTGTGTGTGTCGGACTCCCTGAGGGGAGCGAAGGCTCAGGAAGGCTCCCATCAGAACACAGCTGCAGCCATCTTCGGGGAGTGTGGCTGGGAAGCCTCCCTTTTCAGTTTCATGTTTCAGTGTCGTTCAAGGTTTTCTAAGAATAGCACTCCCCAAGCTTAGCAGTGAAAGCCGAGGCGGGCCTGGTGGCACCAGTCTTCGCCCCAGATACGTGGGAGGCTGAGTCAGAAAGATCGCAAGTTCAAAGCCTGCCTACACAACAGAGTGAGTTATAGGCCAGTCTGGGTTACTTAGTAAGTCTCTCTCTCTCTCTCTCTCTCTCTCTAATTGATGGTTCTGGTTTTTGTTTTGTTTTGGCTTGGTTTTGTAACCCATTGTTTTAGTTAGTTTCTAGCAGGATTCTGGGTGATGGATTATTCACAACAGCAAAGGGGATTAATGAGCTGGGGAAAGAGGCCAGCAGAAGTGAGAGGGGACAAGTCAGGTGTCCATTAAAAACATTACACACATTGGTGAAAATGTCATAATGAAACCATAATTATGATAACTAATAAGTGTGAGTAAAAGTAAAATAAACGAAAAGGTCTTTGGGCTGGGGCCGTGGATGGCTTCGTGGTTAAGAACCTAGGTTCAATTCCCAGCACCCGCATGGCAGTCCACAACTGTCTGTCATTCTAGCTGTAGGGGATCTGACTTCCTTTTCTGGGATCCACGGGCACTGCGTACACTTGGTGCACAAACACATATTCAGGCAAAACACCCATACACATAAAATAAAATTAAAAATTTTAAAGCACTGCAGATTATAGTTCAGTGGTAGAGTTCTTGCCTAGCATGTGTGAAGCACCAGATTCAACTCCAGTAATGTAAAACAATAATAGTAGTAGTAGTAGTAGTAGCAGAAAAATTAAAAGCTAAACAACACATGCTAGACATTTAGAGAAAAAAAATAGAACACATGTTCTCAGTGCTTCAGATCGTGGGGAGACAGCCGCTTGCACACGGACCCGGTCAATGGAAACTCTCCGCAAGGCTACCTTGGTGACATGTGTGATTTCTTAGACTTGTCTCTGCCCTGAGGCACACCAGTAACACTTCTAAGTGACAATCATAGATCCACACAAGAGAGTATCATTCCCACACGGCTTACAAGGGTGAGGTTTTAACGATGTATTATTGAAGTGGGGTGCAGCCCGGTAATAGAACACTGGTTTAGCATGCACAAAGCCCAGGGCTCAATTCCCTAGCATCACGCTCACAAGGAACAAAGATGCCAATTCCTTTGCCGCATGGTTCCTGTTTTACACAGAAGTAATATACGTGCATCTACCAAAACTAACGCTTCCTGCCCACTTTGAACATTGTGCAAATTCCAGATGCAGAGATGCTCTCCTGGTACCTGAGCACACAGATGTGTGGACCGACAGCATCTGTGAGGACATCGGAACGTGTGCCGTTGACCATCTGATGCTGACTGCATTGCAGACTTATAAATCACACATGCACTGTAGAGCCAAAGGACACCCTGCCTGTAGAAATGGGCAGCGTCTGCAGAAACAGCTCCCATGCCTACATCTCCCCTAAGCCCCTAAGCAAGTCTAGTTCCAGGAAAAGTAGATCAAAATGTAGTAACTAACACCCACCTCCTCTCAAACCAAGGAGACTTCTCAGGGCCTCAGTATCCTCTACAGCTACACTGTTACAGATGAATACAACCTGAGCTTAGAACGACTTCCTCTTGGGTCTGCTCAGCTGGTATAGGCTCCTCCCAGCTCCATGCCACCCCCAGTCTAGGCTGACACAGTCGCAGGGCCACATAAGTTTGCCCTTCCTTAACTCAAGCTCTCCAAGAGATATGCTGTCAGTCCATGCTTTAAAGAATACCTACTGTTGAGGCTGAGGATATAGCTTAGTTGGGAGAGTGCTTGCCTTGTACACACCAAGCCCTAGGTTTGATCCCCAGCACATCGGAACAAGACCTAATAGTGGAAATTTATTAACCCACATCTTGAGAGGTAGAAGCAGGAGGCTGAGGAGTACAAGGCCATCCTTGACTACATAGGGAGTTGTAGGCTAGCCTAGGATATATGGAAAAAATGGGTACCACTGGGTTTGGGGATAGCTAATTGGTAAGGTACCTGCCCCACAAGCTTAAGGGTGTAAGTATGGATCCCTGGTGCCCATGTACAAGATAGAAGGGACCATGACTTCTGTAACCCTGGGGCTAGGAAAGCGGAGAGGCAGTTCCCAGAGCTTGCTGGTTGGCCAGCCAACATAGCCAATCAGTGAGCTTCAAGTTCAGAAAGACCGTCTTAAAATATAAGGCAGACTCCAGAGCCATCCTGATTGAAGTGGCTGGTGCTTTCACCCTGAGCCAGGTTGTCATCTGGGCTGGAGCTGCTGCTGAGGGCCACATCTGGGTCCGTGGTCCAGCTGCAGCTGAAGTCTGTGCTGATGTCTGTGGCCTGTGTCACCTCAAGGGACCATAAGAACCATGCATGATGAAATCAGAGGGCCATACTGAGTTGGCTGCAGCCTAAGCTGGTCCTGGGAAAGCTGGCCCTGCCTCTCGTTGAACACTACAGCAAGACAGCTGGCCCCAATCCTCACAGGAGAGCTGACCCCTGTACTTGGGAGAGATGTCCCACCCCTCACCATGGGTGACCCTGATGGTATGGGTGTAGAGGAACTGGCTGTGCCCCCTCGCATGAGGCAGGCGGCCCCAGAGGCCCAGACTGACCAGCTCAAGTTGGACATCCAGGTCCACAGCCAGGCCTTGGGTTGGCCCACCCTGACATCTATCCCATCTAGGACCCGTTGGAGCTCAAGAAGGGACTGAGCTCCATGAAGGCCCTGTGGCACCATACCCTCAAGATCTGCATGGCTCGGGGTAGCCACAGGATATCCCAGAGGAGATTCAGTGAGGATCCAGTGATGATGGTGTACCAGAGACCAGAGGCCTTGAACCAGACCAGGGACTTGTTGCAATGAGCATTTGCTAGTAAAGCTGACTGGATAAAAAGATACACTGTGAGGCACACTACTCTCAGTGCCACCAGGATGAATGAAGTGGTGTTGGAGAGGCAGGAAAGATGGAGAAGCCAAGAGGGTTTTGGGGAGTGTTTTGTTTTGTTCTTATTTTCTCAATAGCATTTGTTCAGAGCAGTACATGGACTAAGACTCCTCCCTCCCTCCGTAACCTTTAGTAATAATTCAGTCCCTGATTTGTGCTCAATCACTGCTTCTTACCATACATTAAAGGCAATAAATATTCTTTGTCTCTCCTTCAGATTTTGATTAAACAGATTCAACACAAAGAACCTGAAAATCATGAGCTGTTTCATTCTTTTTTAAAAACAACAAAAATTGTAAGATTGTTCAGTTCATGGAACAGACATTTGGTGGCCTCATTCATGTACCTTGAAATGACATTCCAAAATCTTCCATAGACATCTTGTGATTTTTACTGGCAAACTTGGTTTATGTCATGGAGGCCACTCATTGTCAGTCTTTGATTGTGTGCCACTGGACAGAGGTGCAAGTCCCCACCATGTCAGACCAGTAGAGATGTTTCCAGAGGGACCCTCGCAACTGTCATGAACACAGAAAGCCATCCCTGGTAAACAGGACTTTGCCAAACAAAATCTGGTCATGCTCCATTTGGACAGTCTCAAATACATGAGTACATGTGCTGGGTTTCTGTCACTGATGGCCCATCCGGAAAGGGCCTGTGTGACCCCCAACCCCATCCCATGGCCCCTCTCCCCTCCATGTCCAATTTATTTTAAGTCAAAACAAATTATTACTCTTGCAGAATATAAAAGCTTTCAAATGCATCTGTCCTTAGTGTCTCTAAGCTGTTAAAAAAAATATGCAATTACTCACTTGGCATATGCCCCAGAACTAAATTCAGGAAGCATTTTAGAGCTTCCCATCCCAATACAAGCCTTCAAGACAGAGCTGGTGAACAGTCCCCGACTCTGCAGTCACCCTAAGCTGAGCTGCCAAGAGAGTGACCCCTTGGGCCCCTTCACACCCTGCTTGGCTGGCCTTGCTTCCCCAGTGGCTTCCAGGAAGTCGCGAGCAGGCTACTGGAGATTGAAGGATGCCTGAAGGTCAGAGCTGGAGTATGTGGCCACATCTTCCAGAGGCAGGAGCAATGCAGAACCAAGAAGAGATGGCCTGGATAATGGATTAAGGATGAGTCAAGCCAGAGGCGCTTCCAGGAACAGAGTCCAGCTTCCCGGCTCCTATTACCACCAGGCACCATCTCTACAGAGGCATTGTGTGAGGGCACAGTGACCTCACACATGTTCTGGGCCCAAAAATATTTGTCCTGAATGCTTTGCCAGCTCCTCTCAATCCATAATAAACTGAACTTTAAATCAGTTTCTTTTTCAATGCAACAACAGGAAATCGATCTGAAAGTCCTACTTACAAATCTGTGTTGACTTACAACTCTTCTTGGGGCTGCTCAGCTCATACCCAGAGCGCAGAGGTCTTTCTTTCTGGACAAACTGATGAGTCCACCAGAGCCTGTCTGGAAACGTCTGCATTGTTCTGGTAAATTAGAAAAAGCTACAGAAGAACTGCTGGCTCTGACCTATGACATAGGTCAGAGATAGTCCCTGAGGCCTGGAGAGACAAGCTCAAGGTTCATATGGAAAAGGAAGTAGAGAGCTAGGAGATAGCTTGGTGGGTAAAGAGCTTGGTGTGAAAGCTTGGGGACCTGAGTTCAGATTCCCTGGTCCCATGTAAAACAAAAGGGCCCCACAGCAGGGAATGGGCGGGGGTGGGAGCTTGCCTGTAAGCTTAGAGCTGATGCTGAGGAGTGAGGCAGAGGCAGGTGGATGCCCTGGGGCTCTCTCGCCAGCCAGTCTAGTAGAACATGTGAGCTCTATTTTCAGGGAGAGACCCGGTCTCAAAACAAAGTGAGAAGCAACAGCTGAAGACACACAAAATTGATCTTGGCCTCTATATACACATGCACAAGAAACCACATGTGCATACACGTGCATATATTTCACACGGACACACATAATCACACACATGTACACCACACTCACACATATCCACTACACACACATGCATACCACACACACTAACACAAAAGCAATACACACTTGTACACCACACATACACATACATATATACCATGCACACACACTAACACAAACCAACATACATATATTTACATGCATACATGAACACACACACATACACTACACTCACACACAGTCATACACCACATACATACACACACTCACACACACACATACATAATACACACACACATTCACATACTCATATACACTAACACATAACATATACACTCACACATATATATATATATATATTACCACACACAATGTACATATTCATTCATACACATAACATCACATACATATATCATACACACAATACACATACTCACACATGTACACTACACACTCACAAACATATGTACACCACACTCATACACACACCCACACTCACTCACACATACACATGCATATATACCACACACAATACATATATACATTCACCTTCTCTCCCTCCCACCACACACACACACACACACACACACACCACACACACACACACACACACACACATTCTTCCTGTAGTTCTGAGAGACCTTCATGAGCCTGGGAACACTGGGAACACTGTAAATAGCAACGCTCCTTTTAGCAGACAGGGAGAGCAACCACCCTTCTGTCGGTGACATCCGTGCTCACAGCGGACACAAGCTCTGTGTCCCACATGCAGGGATCAGGAAGACGCCCAAAGCAACATTAGAAACTACGATAAACCAGCCCTAAAACCATGGTGAGAGGTAGCATAGACATAGCTCTTCGGAGAAAGAAATTTCACAGTTCAGACTAACAAGGGAAAACTACGTGTACAGATCTCTATTCTAAAGACAAAATAAGTAAAAATGATAAAAGTTTGTCAGACCCTTGTCTGAGGTCATATTCTCATGTGCCCTTGAAATCATCAACATGTCTAAGAAGAATAAGTGGGTGTTTCCAAAGTGCCTGTGGATTGTTTGGAACCTTTGCTCAACAGTAAATGGTCCCCTGAAGTTTGTTTTCCGTTGCTTTCCTAACCAATCTCACTATTTGTGTAGTGCAAAGGCAAACATCATACTAGCCTGCATGGGTTCTTACAGATTCTTAACTGACACACAGCAAAGCAATCAGTTTCCCTAGCATGAAGAGAAGGCTGGCAGTCTCTCCCAAGCAAGCACTGAAAGGGAACTCACTCGGGAGAAATCTTTGAGAAAGTTCCAGAGACACCTGTGACAACAGCAGTGGTCATACAATCAGTAATAACAACAAAGGCACTGTGTATTAACTAAGATTCTCCAGGGAAGTAGAACCAACAGAATGGAAAGACACATGATAGAGGATACATAGATAGATAGATAGATAGATAGATAGATAGATAGATAGATAGATAGATAGATAGATAGAGTCATGCCCTGCTATGGCTAGCCTCCAGCCACACAGTACCTGAAATGACTTTGTCCATAGCCTGACAGGAATTTTTAGAAACCCGATTCCTCCAGTTAAATTGTATTTTAATTATCTTTAAATAAATACTTCCAGAAACATCAATCTGCCTCAAATACAAAGAAAATGTATTCAGACGTCTGAATAATTAAATTCTAGCCTTGCCTGACCAAAGAAGTTGCAGTCCTTGGACTGGAGAGATGAGCCAGTCGGTGAAGTCTGCGGCACATGCTGCACATGAATGAGGACTGGACACCCACATAGAAAACTGGGTGTGGTGACACACGGGTGCAGCCCCAGTGCCGGAAAGTCGGAGACAGGAGGGTTCCTGGGGCTTGACCACCAGCCAGCCCTGCCTAATTGGTGAGCTTCAAGCTAAGTTAGAGACCCTGTCTCACAGCACTTCTGAGGATGACAGCCAACGTTGTCCTCTGCCTTCCACAAGCACCTGCAAATACTTGAAAACACACTTACATTTCACATGGAAAGTACATTTCTGAACTCTCCACCAATATCACCTGCTCCTGGGCAGTGACTGCCTCACAGGGCTTAGATCCAAGGACTGGGCCTGACACACCTCTAGGCCTTCACATCAAGCCTTCCTTAAACAGTGCCTGTGAGGACCGAAGAATGTTAATGAGAGAGAGAGAATGTGTGTGTGCGTGTGTAGGTACACATGTATGTGTGCATGCGTCTTAGTCACTGTTCTACTGCTGTGAAGAGACACCATGACCAAAGCAACTCTTACAAAGAAAAAAACATTTAATTGGGGCTTTATTACAGTCTCAGAGGTTTAGTCCATTATCATTATGGGGGGGGGCGGGGGACAAGTTGGCATGCAGGCAGACATGGTGCTGG
>CABHPP010115292.1:21653-46510 GCA_902168425.1 Peromyscus attwateri
TGTGTGTGTGTGTGTGTGTGTGTGTGTGTGTGTGTGTGTGTGTGTGTAGGAAGATGGCCTGAGAAGGTATTCTTAGTATTAACTGTCAATACTCTTTCTTGCTTTTATTCAGGAAACACGGAGAAAAGAAAGAAGGCAGTGTAGATTATAAACTAAAAGATCTTCATTGAAACACTGTGTAAAATTTGCACTTTATTGAGTCTATTTTCCCTTATTATAGCAATTTTCAATTCCCTAAAGCAATAATTGGGAATGCTAAGCCTATAGTAGGGACCTAAATGTCAGAATCCCCACTCTCTTAAATGGTGCCATAGCCCTCGGGTTTTGGGGTTTTGGGTTTTTTTTTTTTTTAACTTAAAATCCTTTCTCCTCTTTAAATTCCAGCAATTCAGAAAAACCATGCGGGTCACTCACTGCCTGTGAGTGATTGACATGTGTAGAGTCCACTCCACTCCAGAGATTTCACTCAGCCAAGCCCTCACAATAACAGCATGGTGATAAAGACGATGGCCACGGCCTGTCGGATGCCAATCATGGGACAAGGTGGATCAGACCAGTTATCTGGGGTTTGATCCTTAGAGAGGATCACAGTGCTGAGGTCAGAAGGGGACGGCATTACCTAACATGGTGATTGACAAGCAAACCACTCGGATTCTATACATGAGAGGCACACATGTGTGTACACAGACAGACACGCTATCTTCATACAAACTCCACCATTGCCTTTACAGTCCAAAACTAGCTTATGGCTCAAACACAAACTCTCTCTCTCTCTCTCTCTCTCTCTCTCTCTCTCTCTCTCTCTCTCTCTCACACACACACACACACACACACACACACACACACACACACACACACCACTGGCTATCAGCTGCCCGTCTAATTTTAGCCATATGGCATCCTCATCAAAACCACCAGGGGAATCACTCAGGGCAATTTGCTCCGTCCTACAGGTTCTGTACACAAGCCCTCTTATCCTCGATCCGGGAAGCACCTCCTCACAGACCACAGATATTAACTGCTGCTGTTTCTGTATGTGCTTAGCACTCAAGAGCAGCATTATTTGGCTGGATAAATCTCCATTCGTGTGGCTTTAACTGTTGTCAGCCTCCTGTGCCTGTGTGTTCTGCACCAGGAAATCCAACCAACCTCAGTTCAAAAACACTTGAAAAAACAGTTCTGGGCGCACCATTTATTCTTGTCATTTTCTCCGAATAGTACCTATAGTACTGTTCACATCCGTTTACATTGAGTGTTACATGTTTCAAGATGACTTAATACACATGGGAGGGTACGAGCAGGTCCTATAGGAACCCTGAGTCACTTCAAACTTGAGCATCCACAGACGTGGGTGCCCTCCAGGGTCCTGAACCAATCTCCTGCAGATGTTACACATGTATATGATCTATATGTTTAAAACATGCATGACTTGTCCAAAGCTCTACTGAGGACTGCACCTGAGAACATTTACAGTCGAGATCCAGTGTGCCTGGAACGATGCAGAAGTCTCCGTATCCTCCACCACCGAAGTTCAGCTTGTGGAGCCTCTGCATGAAAGACACGTCAGCAAGTCCCCGGGAGACTCTCGGGGCTGTTCCTCTGGTGCTTGTGTCTTTCAAAAAAGGAAGGGAAGGGCGGAATGACCTCAGACAAAGCTCCCCTCATCCTCTGGCACTGGCTCCTGGTCAGACAGAGATTCACAGGCCTTGTGCATCAGAGGGAGGGAGGGAAGGGAGGGAGGGAGGAAGGACTTGATTTAAGTGAATTTCAGAAACGTTCATAGCCTAACCACATTCCCTGCCTGTCCCACTGTCAGCTCCCTGTGGGTACCAGTCACTCTCCAGCACGTATCTCACAATCTAGACAAGACAAATTGCCTTCCCTGTACTTTCTGGCCTACTGAATCTGTACTTTCTGATTCACTTATCGCCACCCTGGAAAGGCTATAAAAAGCCTAATGGGCTCAAGGCCTTCGGTGCGTCTAGAAAAGAACCTTCCATACACAAAATTGAACAGGTCTCTTTAAAAGGCATCATGAGAGACAGAGAAGAGAGCTCAGTGGATAAAGCACTTGCCACCTAAGTGTGAGGGCCAGAGCTTGGATCCCAGGACCCATGTAAAGCCAAGCATATGTGTGCACACCTATAATCCCAGGGATGCCCTGGCTGACGGGAAGGTAGAGACGGGAGGATCCCTGGGTCTGGTGAGCAGCTATCCTGGTGTACCGAAGAACAGACAAGACAGATTCTGTCTCAAAACAGCAGGGACAGTGAAGATCAACACTTGAGACTGTCCTCAGACCTCCGTGTGGGGTCCATGAGCCGTGAGCACGGTGGTACCCATTCACCTGCACTCACAGACACAGTAGCGTTCAAAATTGTCACGAGTCCTCGAGGCTGTCTTTCTGTGTGTCAACATGGGTTCCATTCCGCACGCCTTCCATCTTCACATGGTATCTGTTCCCGTTTCAAAATCTTCGCTGCCCACGTGGGAAACAAGCCTTTGAAAGGCTGTTTAATGAGCAGGTAGAACCCAATGGCTACACCAGGTACACTTGATGTAAGAATGCCGGCCTTTGCAGAAGCTTTTATGACTAAAAATCGTGTCTGAGAAACTGAAAACCTTAGCCAAAATCCAAGAAAACCAACTGACTTCTGCCCTTAGCAGAACATAAAGGTAGCAAGGAGTTAGAGGAGGTGACATGAAGCAGGGAACAGAATCCCCTTCCACAGACCCTTGGAGGTCACGCCGTGCTGCTGGGAAGGGCTCTCACTGCTCGGCAGCCATCCCGTGCCCTTGAGCAGAAGGCATGGCATTGTCAGGTGAAGGAGGAACAGCATAGCCCTCTGCTAACCGGGGTGAGCCTCGTGTCTAAATGCTCCTGGGCTGCTTTTAAGGCTCCCACTGTTTCTCTTCCTGGCTTGGATCCTGCAGATAATTTATTTAAAAGACTTAACGGGTCCCTTATGGCTGGAATCCATTTTAATCTCTAAATTGACCACTCTTTTCAATTGAGCTTAAAAATGAAGAGGCCTGATGTTACAGACGGGAACTGTGAAGAGTCTCCTGATTATAAATGTCACGGATGCTGATAGATGACGTTAGCTAAATCCAGAAAAAAAAACAACAACAACAACAAAATAAAGACCTTTGGCAGTCCGCTCACCTCCAGAGGAGCCCTCTTTCAACGTGGTCTATTTTCTTCTGGGTTTTACTGGTTAAATATCAATTTTGATGTCACATAAGTGGGTCTATTAATAAAAGTATGGTGAGGATTTTTACACTTAGTAATTTCATACCTCATAGTATAAAATGTAGCAGGACATATCTATCAAAAAATATATTATAGCCAGGCTTAGTGGCATGAGCCTTTAATCCCAGCTACTGAAAAGGCTGAGACAGGAAGATTTTAGGTTCTGATCAACTTAGTGAGACCATGTCTAAAATAAAGAGTAAAAAGACAACTGGGAATATATCTTGCAGGTAGAACACTTGTCCAAAATACATGAGGCCCTAGGTTCAATTCTAGTACCATAAAAAAAGAAAAAATATATATCAAAGACAAAACAAGGGATATTTTGCTAATCTTCCATGGGTAAATATGTTGTAGACTATAACTCCTAAGTTGATAATAGCAATAATAATAATAATAATAATAATAATAATATGATAGTCACCCTGAAGCCTTAACATCCACAACCACAGGACTTGGGATGTGTAGGAGTGAGTTTCTTTCTTTTAAAAACAGCAAATGTATCTTTCTATTCAAACCCACTACCCAGCCAGGCGGTGGTGGCCCACGCCTTTAATCCCAGCACTCAGGAGGCAGAGCCAAGTGGATCTCTGTGAGTTTGAGGCCAGCCTGGGCTACAGAGTGAGTTCCAGGAAAGGCGCAAAGCTACACAGAGAAACCCTGTCTCGAAAAACCAAAAAAAAAAAAAAAAGAAAAAGAAAAAAGAAACAATCAAACCCACCACCCATCCCACCCCACCTCCCAATAATCTCAGGACTAGTAAATGGCTCTCAGGTCCCTATACCCACCCCACCATCCTGAGCCAGAGGAGGCTAAGGAGGCTTGAACCTGCAGCAGGCCTTCCCAGTGGGGTGTCCTCTGGTCTGGCAACCCACACTGCTCCTTCTTAAGTGGTTGGAGCAAGCCCAGGTCAACTCTCAAGGGGAACTCGATCTGAAAGACAGCCACTGTCACCTCCTATATCTTTGTCCTCAGACAGCGTAGGAGCTGGTGGACAACCTTCCCCACAGGGCTATCCCATAGGGAGTGGTGAGCTATGGCCAGTGTTCAGTTCCTTTCAGGGCATTCCTAGAAGCTGCTTTCTACAACCCCTGAGATGCAGAACCCAGGCAAGATGCTGAGACAGGCTTCTATGGTCACCGTCAGGAGGGCAGCAATGAGTGGGCTGGGCGCCTCTAAGATGGACCCTCTGTCTCCCAAGAGCCACTTCTGGACTGATGATTTTGTAACTAACCAATCAGAGCAAGGCTGATTCTGGACCAGCCAATCACAGCAGGTGCTACTCCCAGTTGCCACCCAGCCCAAAGGGAAGAAGTAGCTCTTTGAAAAACGTTTCAATATTATTACTTAAGAATCCTTTACAATGATCATTGATGCCAAAAAGAAAAAGAAAAACCTTGTTTCCAGGAAGGTAGAAAATGCCGGGCGCCTGAAAAGAGCTGGGTCCTGTGATCTTGAAGGGTGAAAGTTCTAAATGACTCTATCAAGAGCTCTGTTACTGCCATCTAACTCTTAATTTGAAATGCAACTTGCACAGAATTTCCAAGCAAAGTCACCTGCAAAGACAAAAGCATCCTTCGTCCTTCGCCCACAGGTCTAATCTTTTCTGCAAAACCCAAGATGCTCCAGCAGCTCAAATCAGACGGTGCACAATTAATGACCAGAAACTCCAATTTCATGTTAATTGGTTTTAATTACATTTTTTCCTATGCTTATCTACAGGGGCTGCTTGCCAGAGAACCTGCAATTTAATATTTGAATTCTCTGCCTCATATCCATCCTCTTTGAAGTCGAATAATAAAACAAACCCTCACAAGGTACCTACCTGAACAGTCGGTCCACCAGGGAGAGAGAGGGAAGCTGGGAGGAAGAGAGAAAAGACTGGACTCAGAGACAGCCCTCTAAAGATGGAGCCCAAGAGGCCTGAGATTCATTTAAGATTACCAGGGCCTTAGTCAAATTTCTCGGTGCAACAAAAACAGAAAACATTGGCCCAAACGTCCTGAGGCGACCACCACAATATGATTGGACCACCTAAAAGCAAGGAATTGGAGGACTGTAAATGAAGCTGCCTCCCTCTTCTAGCAAACTCTAAATGCCCTGCCTTTCACAGAAATAAGCACAACCCCTGTTCCTGGAAGCTGGGCAGCAGAAAAGTACTTGGCAAAGACCCAGGATGAGAGATGAGGGTCTTGTCAGGTCAGAGTCAAGGGCACAGGGGTCAGGAAATCATATTCTTTTCCTCCTGTCCCAAGACATTCCACAAGAGATCACACAATGGCTACTTTTGAGCGTCAGCTTGACTGGGTTAATAATGAGGAAAGTTACTAAAACGGACCACCAGCAGACAAAAGATGCTAGCTCCCGGCTCTAACATCCTAGCGGAGTCTCCACTACACTTCATTTTTTTGTAAATTTTTTGAAATTTCCACTTGTATCCATTTTGAGACAGGACCATGAAAAGCAACATCCATTTTAAGTCTCTCCTGTAATGGAGAATGTTAACAGCCAATTTTCTCAAATGCTGACACCACTCAGCCTGTCTTCGGGACAAAAATACTCATCTTTGCTTCTAATCAAAGCCCTCACTCACGGTTTATATACATCCATTTTGTTTTATTGTATTTTCGAGAGTTCCATCAAGTCGGCCTCACCAGTTCTACGAGTTTTCCCTTGAGCACACAAGTAATGATTCTTAGAAGGCAACAGCTGTGGGCCGACAGAGCCGGTATATTTCTGTGGATGCTGCAGTTGTTCGGAAGGTCAGCCATCAAATGGGGCTCATTTTTCACTTGAGACAAAGGCGGTGCGAAGGTCTTTTCAATTTGTATGAAATCCAGGCTGCTTTCGTAGGGGCAAAAACACACGCAGAAAGATGCCCAGTCTCCTAAAAAAGAAATGTTGTGTAAGATTTATGAGTTTTAAGATCCATGGTCAAGTGATTAAGGTTTTAATGAGACTTTGTAAAACACATGGTAAGTAGAAGTTATGGCTACTTTTTAGGGGCAAAAAGATTCCTGTTATTGTGACATGAGGATCATTAGAATTAATATTAGGCCTGGAAAATTAAAGATGGAAGGTAGCCGAGAGCGTAGGAGCCCGGATGATGACCAGCGGGTAAAGGGATTGCCACACGAGCATGACCCACTTAAAAAGCTCAACACTGGGCATGAGTCTGTCATCCTACTGCTGGGGAGGCCGAGACAGGGGGATTGCTGGGGTTTCCTGGCCAGTCAGCCTAGCCAATCAGCGAGCTCCAGGCTCAGTGAAGGACACTGGCTCAAAAAAATAAGTGGAGAGCCGCCAAGGAAAGCACCCAACATTAACTCTGACCTCCGCACACATCCTCATCCATGTGTACCCACACACATATGCACACAAACATGTGTAGGTACACACAAAAGAAGTAACCAAGAGGATAATTAAAAGATGCCATTTTTATTCAGGAAAATTCAAAGAAGTTGACTTTTCTCTCCAAATACAACATAAGGTCCTGGCACAATGACACCCATGATGCAATCAATGGCTGGTTGTGGACGCTCCTTCTTGTAAGAGGAGGTGCAATCTGTTTGCCTGCCTCCCACTCTCCTACCGTATGTATGCATATGTGTGTGTGTGTATGTATGTGTGTATGTAGGTGCATATGTGTATGTGTGTATGTATGTATATGTATGTGTATGTGTATATATGTATATGTATGTATGCATACCTCCCAAGATGTTAACCTTCACTTTCTGGTGTGATTCGATTCAGAGCCTTCTCTGAGAGAACAATAATCATGGCACACACGTGTGCGATCTTCAAAAAACATTGGTTTATGTAATCAGTTCTTTATAAAAATTGATCATTTTCCTCTGCGTTGACTTCTCTCACTGTGATAGTCTGGAACCTCTGGGTTAGCAGGCACAAAACTCCTTTTTACCATCCTGTGGAACTGAAGGACAGCGAGTATTTTTCCCAGTGCCTCACACACAGTACGATGTGAGACTCTCAGTTCCCTGCTCTGATCCCTGATGTGGACGTGACCGTTCATACGTGGAAGGATGCTTGAGTTGTTTCATGTCCCTGTGTTTAATAATAACACACTGACACTGAAAATTCATGAACAAAGTCTTCATAAGCACCTACTATTTTGTGAGCACACATTCTGTGTGATAAATAACTTTAAAAAAGCAGCCGGGTGATAGTTTGATGTTCGTCTTCTCAAGGAATTGTTTGTGTTTCCTAAAATTGTGTCATTTTCGCATTCCCACCACCATGCATGGCATTCCCACTTTCCCCATATCTTCACCAAGACTGGGTGTGATTACTCTTTTTAAGAATGTATTTGGGCGGCGGTGGTGGTGCACGCCTTTAATCCCAGCACTTGGGAGGCAGAGGCTGGTGGATCTCTGTAAGTTCGAGGCCAGCCTGGTCTACAGAGTGAGTTCCTGGAAAGGCACAAAGCTACACAGAAAAACCCTGTCTCAAAAAAAAAAAAAAAAGAATGTATTTGCATGCATGTGTGTATTGTTCAGATATGTGGGAGTCCATTGACTATCAGAAGTATGTGGAGATCAGAGGATCCATCCTTGCCCTCTGCCTTTTTTGAGACAGGTTCTCTTACCATTTATCACTGGGCTATCACTATGCACTCCGGCTAGCTTACCTGTGAGTTTCCAGGGAGTCTCCTGTCTCTACCTGGCATTTCACCGTACAAGTGTCGAGATTGTAGACATGTTGCCCTTTGTCTGACTTTTATGTGAGTTCTAGAAATCCAAACTTGGGTCACCAGACCTGCACAGCAAGCATGTGGACCTGCCGAGCCATCTCCCTGCTCTGTGATTACTCTCCAGAAACCTTAGCCGTTCTGAGAGATGTGCAGTCTTGCCTCACTGCAGTGTTGATGTCATCTGCATAATGAGTCACACTACGGAGCATGGTGACATCTCAGGATGGCACACTCCATGTCAATCAGGATGTGGATTGACAGTGATTTCCATATCTGCTGCACATTTGTTGATTTTTTTTTGTCTACTTGTTTAATTAAGTTTGAGAAATAACTATTGAAACTTTTTTTGCCATAACTGTGGATTTGTAATTTTTCTTGTGGTGTTTTTTGTTTTTTTTTTCCAATGATGTGTTCTGAGGCTCGAGTTTGAAGGTATAAACATTTATCCAAGTCCTTTTGACAAGCTATCCCCTTTGTTGGCATCTCTTGCCTGGCTTGGGATGGCGTCTGGGTTTGGTTTTGGTTGGACTGGGCTCAGGTTCCTGATTCTGCAGCGCTGGGATCGAAGCCATGTGCACACGAGGCAAGCACCACTCGCTGCCTCTTAATGGAGGCTGTGGCCTGTTGACATTCAGTCACTCAGAGTACGGCCGAGCTCACTGGGTTCTGCTTGTCATTTTCTACTTGTTTCCTATTGTTACCGTTTCCTCTTTCCCTTAGGGCTTTGTTTTTGATTGAGTCTTTTTCCCAGGACTATTTTATCTCTTTCATTGTTCTTTAACTGAAAGTATTTATTATTTTATTCCAAGCATTTCTTTAGGGTGTATATGGTTATCTTATTTTTTTTTTTTACCATCTACATGCAAGTAATATATTACCTCTTCACAGATAGTATTAAAAAACATCTCACAAATAATATACCTTTAGCGCTCCCTCCCTGACTTTACACCAGCTTTTAAGTACATGCTTTTATTGTTCATGTTGCAAATTCTGTTACATTATCATCTAAGATTTTACTCAGCCTCTTATATGTTCAGCTGTGCCTTCTCCTGGGTTCCTCGTCCCTTCGTGTGAGGCCACATTCCTCTCGCTATCATGCACTATCCTCCAAGACAGGTTCCTCTCACACTTCTTATGGATGTCCTGAAGGTGAGTTCGTCTAAGTTTTATCTGACTTTAGTTATTTTAGCTCACCTTCTTATATTTGTTTTAAGTTCTTTTTTGTTTGTTTTCTTGAGACTAGGTCTCGTTGTAGCCCAGGTTAGCCTTGGCATTCACAGTCTACAAGTTGTGCCTCTGTGAGTCCTGAGAAATCCCAGGTAGTGTTTTTATAACATAGTATTGCAGTCTCATTCATCAAAGCAATAGTAATTCTCGGCTGGGTGGAATGGCTGTGTTATCTAGGCACCTGGCATTGAGAGAGAGGTGAGAAGAGGTGAGGGATTATAATAAATAATCATTTGCATAATGAACAAACAGGATGCATGTTATTAGCCAATATAGCTATACCAAATACAGCAGACCTTACTGTTCAGTTCATTAAATAGCTATACGAGAGACCAAAAAAGTCTATTAACCTTCCCTGATGCTAATGAAAATCTGGAGAAGTAATTATTTTTGTGTTTAATGAGCAACAACATAAAAATCAGCCAAGCCCCTCGTTGGGTCTAAACATTATCCCATGGTTGGTACAAAGTAAGAACGGCCAACGCCTACAAATGAGGTGTAAGGAGAGATGAGAGCCCCAAGGCAGTGGGGTTGGTAGAAAGGCCTGGGCACACGCTTCTGGGCAGCTTAAGCCTGGACACAAGCATCCAGCCAGTGGAAACACACCTCATTTTACATGGGGCATATTACATTGTTCTCACTCTAGTCTTACATTTCCCAGGAGTCTTGCTCTGTATAGATAAATGTATCTATTTTATAGATATAAATAGATAATATATTTATATATAGTCAGGAGCCCTTTGAGAAACAAAGAACACTGTGAACACCTGTTCTCTGGTTAAGCTGTGTTTGTAAGTTTAAACTTTCAAATACTCTGTTTTATTACAACAGGGCACACCCCACAGTGCAATGACAGTTGAACAACAGAGATTATTTATTCTGTGAATATGTTAAAGGATGGGTCAGCATGGACGAGGGTGCTGCATCTTTCCTTCAGCATTCTGAGGACTGTGTTGGGTCTGAAAAGTACTAGAGATGAGCAGCTATGATGACTAGTTAATGAAGACTAAAAGCCTTGAGAAAACGTTAGGATGTAAGCATATTTAACTCAGTGCATGCAAAGTGGGGTATAACTTCTTCACTGTCTTCAAAAATACACCATGTGAGAAGAAAACTTTTGTTCAGTTGTGGAGTGAAACTATCTCTGCTCTATGAGACCAAACAGGCAGGGTTGTGGGCAAAGAATGCATGGACCTGAAGGGGTTGTCTACTGAGAACTTCCTTGAGACTCATTATATACTAGTACAGCAGACAAAACATTAATGTAACCATAAATTAGAAGGAGATATAACAGCCAGGCGGCCGCAGCGCACGCCTTTAATCCCAGCACTGGGGAGGCAGAGGCAGGCGGATCTCTGTGAGTTTGACACCAGCCTGGTCTACAGACCGAGGTCCAGGACAGGTACCAAAACTACACATAGAAACCCTGTCTCGGAAAAAAAAAAAAAATGAGATATAACATGGTGTCATGTGTAAAAATTTAGGAGAAAAAGTGAATCCACTTTAAACAAATGTGTTGGCTCATGACTGTAAAGCCAGCACTGGGGAGTTGAGACAGGAGGATTCCTATGTATTTGAGGCCAACATGGGCTACATGGTGAGTTCAAGGGCAGTCTTGCCTACACAATGAGATCCTCTCTCAAAAGCAACTACAAAACAACCTTAAATGAATACTCCAAGAAAACCAAGGGCAGGATAATTAGTAAGAAGGACCCCACTCCACTGGGTCCTTCCCAAGCTGCCTCCCACTTGACTCTCACCGCCATTTCCACCACTGTTAGCCCAAGAGTCCCTGTGTGTTGGCCCAAACTAGCACTAGTGTGCTCTTTTATCTGCTTGCTGACACAATATAGATTAGCTGAGCATCTATTATACACCAAGATGTAGGGGGGGTGATTAGGGATGCAATCAAGCCATCCACACACCACCCCTCTCTTCTTTTACTTCTTATGTTTTACAGAATTACTGGAAAAAAAAAAAGGTCACATGCAGAGATGCCGACAGAAGATGCCACGAAGACTGATGTACCTGCGATGAAGCAAGACTTTCTGGTGGAGGCTGGATAAGAAGCGTGCTGGGAGGCCCCAGAGCAGGTAGAGAGAACAGGCTGCAATGGAAAACCTTGGAGAGAAGTACTAAGGCTGGTTGGGGAAGTATGTGCTGGACACTACAGGTCACACTAATGAGTCTGACATTTATCCTCAGCAAGCGCTTGTAGGGTTTGAAGCCAGAGAGGGAGATGGTGAGCTGCCTTTTAGAAAGATGAGCCCAGAGGCTCATGAGAACAGATCATCGGAGGAGGGGGATGGGGAGCTGTCCAATGATGGGGCATCAAGGACTTTCCCTGTGGAACAGGTGAGAAACAAGCAAAATGGAGAACACCCAAAGGGACAGGAACTCCTGTCGTGGGGAGGGGAACCTTGCAATGTCATAGCCCATGAAGCAGGCAAGAAAGTGGAGAGGGTACTAAGGTGGTCATGAGGTTCAAAAAGAGCCCTGACAGCCTGTGGGTGGGTGAGAGGTGAGGGTAGGAGGCATGCCCACTTTGTGGTGCTGGGCTGCAGTGGTGGTTTCATCAGGGAGTCAATGTGAGTGAATGGAGCCATGTAGACTTGGCAGAAGAAACTGGCCCCTTGATCTACCACAGAGAGGAGACAAACTCCAGACACATTCCTGGGGTGATAGCAATGGAGCATCTATCTTCCTATGCCATGGAAGCTAGAAGAAAAAGATAGGGACCCAGGAGCATGGACAGTCCACAGTACATGGGCCATGACCACCAAGAGTAGATTCAGAAGTAGAGGGAGCCTTCCTCTATAGAAACTGAGACATTCTTATTGGTGGCCATGACAATGTTTCCACAGAATCCCTCAGAGCCCCAGGTTAGCACACACCTACTCAATGCCAACTGGGTGAAGGACAGTGAAACAAAAATACATGTAACATCCTCTCTGTCTTTCAGACAAGAAAGAGGGCAGTCAAGTGGCGTGACTCAATGGCAATGTTTAAAACGTTGAGGAAGGAGAGTTCTTAAGCAGAACCTGCTGACAGAGTCGAGCTGTGAAAGCGGAGACCAAGCAAATGAGCGGGGGTGGAGGGGGATGAGGGGTGCTGTTTCTGGGAGGTAAAGCATGACCTGGCTCTCGGGGTTGGGAGATAACAGTGGAGGAGAAAGCAGGGGTGGAGTGCAATCCCTGGTTAAGGAGGAACTGGAGGGATTTCAAAACGGAAATAATACATTCAGCTGTACATTTCTCAGACATCACCGGAACTCTGTCTTTGGGTGGTAGAACATAAGGATATTTATTGGGTGTAGATATAGCAGACTTTGAAAATATGGCAAAGGCCCTCTTATCACTGACAATGACCAGCAAGAGATACTATAAAGTAACTATTCTTAGAAATTCATTTTGTAAAAGTACTCAGTGGATGTAGTAGCTAAATGCACATTACTGTAATTAAATACCCCAGGCTGGACACTTAGGAAGAAAAGAGATTTATTAAGCCAACAATTTTGGAAGCTGGTGAGGGCCATTTGGCTACATGGTCTTATAGGGAGAGCAGGCTTCTAAATAGCAAGGGCATGTGTGAGATCACCATACAGGAAGCCAAGAGGGGACAGAGATCCCAAGGGAACACCGTGATCCCTTCACAAAGCACAATCTACGTCAAGAAAACAAACAATATGTACACATGCTTTAAACATCTAGAGGTTCCAAAGCAGGAGGGATGGAAAATTCACCTTCAGAGTTGGGGTGGGGGAGCGCTCCGTTGGTAGAGTGTTTGCCTAGCAGGCAGGAAGTCCTGTTTGGTCCCCAGCACCTGCATGCCTGTGATCCTAGTGCTTGGGAGGTGGAAGTGAGAGGATCAGAAGGTCAAGGTCATCCTCATCTACATAGTGAATGTGAAGTTAGTCTGGGCTTCAAGAGACCTAGAAAAAAAGAAGACTTGGACAGAGAGGGAGGGAGGGAGGGAGGGAGGAAGGGAGGAAGGGAGGAAAGGTCTTCCTCTGTCCTTTTACTCCTAAACCCCTGTTGCTCCCAGTTTTTTATGAATCATTTCTGGTTGCTCCCATCTTAATAAATAGTTCCTTATGCAGATGGTAATAAGGTAAACATTCTGCTTTGTTGCCATTTTCACACAATATTTCTTGCAGGGTGCTTCCTATCAGTGTCTCCTTCGTCGTAACAGATGCTTTTCCCCTTCCGTGCTGCATCATACTTTATTGAACCAGCATGGACCTGGAGTCGGAATACACTCGGCTGCCATGGAAAGCGCTCTGGTAAGCTCATGGCTTGATCTGCCAGAATGTGTGGGAAATGGGTGGCTGGAAGTCTGAGCGTTGAACTATTAGTTCACAGGACAGTGTGCATCGCCCTTTTTTTCACAGAATTTTCCCCACTTATTCCTCATATAAGTTGTAAAAATATAAACTCCCCCAAAGCAGTTAGTGTCTATCTCTCCCTGACACTATAAAAATCTCCTGAGACAAGTTTTTGGTTATTGTCAAATTTCAGTAGAAAATGTTATGCCATCTCAAATTTAATAGGAATATTTCTTCTTAGGAGTAAGGTCAAGTGTCTTTCCCCTGGAGCCATCTGACTGCTGTGTTCACTGGACAGATCGCATCTTGGGATCCTTTGCCAACAGACTGTTGATAGGCAACTTAGTTACTTTTCTATTGCCATGACAAAAACAAAGAAAACTACCCAAAGAAATGCAAGGAAGGAAATGGTTGTTCTGTCTTATGGTTCAAGGGTGTAGTCCACCACAGCAGAGAAGTTCAGGCACAAGAACCTGAAGAGAAAGGTCACATGACAGTCATACACGAAAGCAGCATAAGGAACACATTTGCTCGGCTCACTTTCCTCTTTTCACTTCATCCAGGATCCCAGCCCGGGGAATGGTGCTGCTCACGGTGGTTGTGTCTTCCCACCACGGTGATGTTAGCCTAGACAACCCCTTGTAAGTGTGCCTGGAGATTGTTTCTTGGGCAATTCTGGATTCTGCCAAGTTGACCATTAACACTAACCATTACAATAACATTTTCAATGCATGGGAGCTCTTTATGTATTAAGAATTAAGTTATTTGCACAGTGACCCCCCATGCTACATATACACATAGATACATAGATATACATTTATATATAATATATATATATATACATATGTATATATAGTATGTATAACATATATGTGGTAGTTCTAGGGATTGAACCCAGGGCTTCACACATGCTGAGCATACATGGAAATTTCAAAATCATCTTTTCTTGTTTGTTTTTGAATCTTTACTGAAGTTTCATAAAATGTGTAAATTGATTAAATAACTAAAATGATAACATTGAGGTTTTCATTTGTACAAAACTTACTTTCTGCCTTTTAGTTGGACTTGGTTCTTGATGCCGCACATGAGCGGCTCTTGTGAGAACTGTGTGTCCAACTTTCTCAGCTGCCATCGCAAGTGAGACCTCCTCCTGCCTCCCCATGTTGCTGGCTGGTTTTGTTTATGAACATCATTTTTTTTCTGTGCCTGTTAATATGGTGATATTTTATTTGTACTGAAACGTGATTTTATTTGTATGTTAATAAATAAAGTTGCCTGGAGGGTCAGAGCTAATAGCAAGCCATAGCAAAAGCCGGGCAGTGGTGGCACATACCTTTAATCCCGATCACATGACAGGCAGATCTCTGTGTGTTCAAGGATACAGCCAGCATGGATACACATGCCTTTAATCTCAATACCAACCATAGAGACCTAGAGGTCTGTATAGACAGGCAGTGACGAGGAGGTCATGTGGTTGGGTTTACAACCAATGAGAAGGCAGAACAGAAAGTCAATAAAAGGACAGACACACAGGAAGTAGGCCTCTTTCTGAGGAGAAGGATGGCAGCAGCAGGAAGGGTAAGAAGGTGGTTTTAAGTCTCAGCTCTTAGCTACTGCTCTGACCTCTTGGGCTTTTAACTCTGCATTTGGCTCTGTATTTCTTATTTAATAAGACTGTTACATCTACATGTTAATTTTGTACCCAACAACTTATCCCCAGTTTTTCTGTTGGCTCTCTGACCAACTGCATCTGTGGTAAAAGAGTATCTCCACACCATCCTCCCCTCCCCCTTTCTCTCCCCTCTCCCTCCACTTCTCCTTGCTCAATAATTTTGCAAAGTCACAGTGGCAATAGGATGATGTGTACTTTTATTGTTTATGAAACATACCCGGCAGTCACTTGCTGCCTTTGGGGATAGTAGCATTAAATGGAATTTGTATTAACCCTTGATTATTTCTTCAGTTAATAAGGAACATTGGATATAAGCAAATGGCATTCTTCTTGTAATTTATTGAAATTATAAGCCACCTTGATCCTCTTAATATTCTTGTGGGGGGAGTTGGGTGTTTTGTTTTGTTTTGTTTTGTTTTGAGATGAAGTGTCTCCATATAGCCCTGGCTGGCCTAGAACTTGCCATGAAGACAAAGTTGGTCTTGAACTTACATATATCTGTTTGTCTGTGCCTCTTGGGTGCTAGAATCAAAAGCATACACCTTTTTTCCCAGGCAGTCTTCCTAAAGTTAAACTATCCTTGGATTTCCAAAGTTAGCTCCATGTAACTTATTTCAGGTTTTTTGTTTTGTTTTGGTTTTGTGGGGTTTTGTTTATTTTTTTTTTTTTTTAGCTGCTGGGTTTTTTGCTAATATGTATATAAAATTGTAGGAACTGTGTTCTCCACCTGTGTACTGTCTGGCCAAAGTTGGTGAAATGATACTGAATTTATGAAATTTAACTGTGCTTTTCCTTCTCTGCCCTCTGGATAGGTCGATAAAGTTGGAACTGTGTGTCCCATAAGTGTTTGTAGAGTTTCCTTGTTGGGCCTTGGGCTTTTCCCAAAAGGTAGCTCTTGACAGCTTTCTGTGTTCCACCCCAAAGCTGATCTCATTATTTGGGGACCAGTTTTGGGAAATCCCTGTTCTAGCATCTTAAATACTTATACGGAATGAGGAGCAGCTGGCAGAATCCAGCTCCTCACATGTAGTCATCATGGCCTTACACGTCTGTGCTATCCACTGACTTACATGTTCCCAACCGTTCATCTGTGCTCTCACTTCTACATCCCCAAGATCTTCTCCTTCCCCTCCCCCTTCCTTATCCTGTCATCCTTCCGTGTCCTGAGTCATGTCCATTGTGCCTCCTCTTCCTCTACTCCTCTCAGTGAGCAGGACCACAGCTGTGACAACTTACCAAGTCTAGACTCCCCATGGCCATCCTTATTCTCAGGGACCCTGTGTTTATTCTCCTTTTTGCTCATTAGGAGCTCGAAGAGACTATTTTGTTACTAACGGGATATTTTTATCACCATTTTATTCGTTTACAAGAGGTGTGTATTGTTTGTTTTGAATTCTTCAGTTCATTGTAATAAAAAATGGCTGGTGCTTTTCTAAATTAGTGTGATTGTCTTTGCTGTGTGTGTGTGTGTGTGTGTGTGTTTGCGCGCGCGTGCGCGTGCGTGTGTGGATATTTTAGTGATATCTGAAGATAAATAGAAAAATAGAGAAAGAGAAAGATACTGTCTTCTTATGGTACAGTATCAATTTATCTTAATCCGATATTCCCTATGAAATACGGTAATTCTGCTTGATGGATCTGCACCACCTTAAGAGGTTGAATTCTTCCTCCACACCCAGTTGTTTGCCGCCAGCTCTCCGTGCTGTTTGCCTGTGTCCTCCGGGCTTCACTCCTCTGAGCACTGAGTTACTGTGTGCAGAGACTCACCACCTCTTCATCCCCTTCGCTACTGATGTGCTCATCTTCACCTTGTTTAATGATGCGGCCCCAGTTTGTGGAATAAAATCATGGCCTCAGGACCACTTTTTGTTTGAATCTATTTACCCTCTTATTTCAAACGTTTCAGTTTCTCCATCTTACCTCTGTCTCTCAAATGTCTTCTTTTAGTCACACTGAATCTTGCCTTGGATAGGTAAGAGACCAAGCTGAAACCCTCAGAGAAATGTGTCCTGTTTTAAAGTCTGTGTGCGTGTTTGTATTTGTGTGTGTGTGTTTGTGTATGCATGTGGGTGTTCATGAACATGTACATGTTTGGGTGCATGTGCGTGTGTTTTTGTATGTATCTATGTGTTCACATGTGCTTTTGTGTGTGCGCAAACATATGTTTGTGTATATACACATGTGGGGAGATGTATGGTGTGTGTGTGTGTGTATGGGGTGTGTATGCACATATGTGTAAATGTTTGTGGACCTATGTATATGTGCATGTGTGTTCATGTTCATGTATGGGTACATGTATGTGCATGTATGCATATGTGTGTGCATATGTGTTAGTGCATGTGTGTACTTGTATGTACCCAATTCTTCATATCCTTATACAGTTTCTCAAAGCAGTGGCGATGGCTTCTTTACTCATCTGATTTCACAAAGTCACCTTCACATCTGATGCAGACCTTTTAAGAAACAACTGTGTGCTAGTGCACGCCCGCCAACCCAGCTACTGAAGAGACTGAGACAAGAGAAACACTTGAGACTATGAGCTGGGGACCGGCCTCAGCAGCTAACACGGCCGCATGTCAACCACTCAAAAGCTTGTTTCTGATTTAGGTTGTTACTCTTTCCTTAAACAAAACATACGGTTCAGTGAGAAACACTTCTTCAAAATAATAATAAGGTGGTGTAGAAGTAACTGAAGAAAACAACCAGTGCCTAGCTCCAGCCTCCACACACGTGCACACACGGGCACCTTCATGTGCACACACCACACACACACACACACACACACACACACACACACACAGGAGAGACAGAGAAAGAAAGAGACACAGAGAGAAAGGGAGACAGAGAGACTCTGGGATTGGCACCCTAAGTCACCCCGTGTGGAAGCAACAGCTGAAAGTCCACATACGATCAACATTCTGTTCTGCAGCAAACAATTTACTCTGGTTGGAAATCTAAGCTGTGACAGCAGCTGTTCCGCCCCTCTCACTAGTGTGGAGACTTTCTCACAAAGGGCCCTCACAGCTGGGGGTGTAGAACAGTCTATTCTTTCAGATCAGTTGTCCCTCCCTGCCCCCAAAGTATCTATTCTGTCTGCCCAGCATTTTTCAGAGCACAAGACCAGGATGGCTGGAGTCACTGTGCTGTTAGAGACAGAGGCACCAGGCAGCTGTCGGCCCAGGACCTGCATGAGTCTGAGGCCAGGCCCACAGGATATCAGCTTCCTTGCAGCTGTTCTCACCAGAAACCCCATAGGCCCTCAGTGTAATTCCCATATGTGTGCTATAAAAACCAAACAAAACCTTCTGTGAGATAGAGATCCACACTAGGCTATCTGCCTCCCTGTAGTGCTGAGAGTGAGGAATCTGTGTCTGCACAGACTTAGCAAAACTGATTCCTCACTGAAGCAGAAAGTTTAAACCCAAGAGAAAACAGCCATGCTTTCCCAGATCTGTGTTTCTCTGAGGCTCTAAGAGTTCAGCAAGCATCAGGCGCTGTCCTACCTCACTCTCTACTGTAAATGAGAAACACTCCTCTCTAACAAGCAAAGAAACAGGGTGGCCGATTCTATGGATGGGAAAGAGCAACGTAGATGAGGTTGTGAAAGCATTTGTTATCAGTTCTCTCAGAACAAAGGGAGAGAGGTTCCTGATTGGGTGAGGCCTGGCAATTATGGATGACCTTCTCTGATAGTCACTAAGGGGACAGCACCTCTCCAGAAGAGCATGCCTGCTCAGCAAAATGAGACTCCTTGAGGAAACCTCTAGACTGGTGTCACTGACTCAAGTTCAATTTCAAAAGAACTATGTAGTAATATAAATTGTCACTTCCCTAGAGAAATTCCGTTGCTTTTTTTCAGAGTCTTAAAAGGTACTGTCTTCCAGTTATTGTCCCTAACAGTGGTTACAACCATGCCAATGGGACCCCATCTCCAGTGTTTTCCTCTGTTTAAGGAGAAGGATTCTCCCAACATTGAAGAGTCGCTGACTCTTTCTATGTACTGGAAAACAGAAGAAAGTCAATCACAACATGACCACAGAAGGAGGCAAGGGGAAGTAGGGGCCAGGGGAGCTTCTTAAGCCACCAGAGGAAATGCTCCTACCACAGCTAAGTCAATGGAGGACCTCAGGATGGAAGATGAGTGAGTCCTCACAAGATTCTCTTCACGCTTCAACTGAACTAGAAACCACACACTGTGGATGTGAGACACAGGGACGGGGAAGAGTGTTGTCCTGTTGTGTGATAGTTTGATCATGTTCTGACAAAGTTTGCTTGGAGTCAGAGGGCGGAGCTAGCTACTAGTTGACCATAGAGATTTGGAGGACTATAGAGGGAGGAGACAGGAAGTAGCAAGGTGTGGTTGAGGCAGGATCTAGGCTGTTTTGGATAGAGGAACAGAAGTAGGAAGCAACTTATGGTTGTTCCCTGTTCTTTGATCTTTCAGGTAAGGACCACAATATTTGACCCCTGATTTTTTATTAATAAAGATTAATTAGATTAATGCTTCATCTGGCATCCAACTACTGGGGTACAAATTTATGAAATAGCTGCTTGCCCATGGCTTTGCAGCCACCTGGAGTCACCATGCCACTGGCTTTTCCTTGTTTTTCCCCCAAGCCCTCTGAGTGAGTCTGGGATTTACCTCCTGCTGGAGTCAGCCCCTCACCACCAGCCAGCTCTGCCTTCAGGCAGCTCTGTGCTCTCACTTCCCACCTGTCACACATGCTGCTGTCACCTGTTCCCCTGTGTCTGCCTTTCAGACTGCTGGCTCTTTGGCTCTTTACCCTGTGGGCTGTGGGCTTTCCCTGGACCCCCTCCTCAGGCTGCCGATATGCAATCAGCAGCAACTGTCCTCAGCCAGGCTGTACATCTCCTGTGTTCTCTGCTCAGACATGCTATGCAGTCACATTTCACCATCATCACCAGCAGATTTGATGAGACAACTTGGAAGTCTTAAAGGGGGAAATTAGTTGAGAGAGAGAGAGAGAGAGAGAGAGAGAGAGAGAGTGTTTCCACATTTAAAAAATGGAAAACACTATTACGATAGAGGGAGTTAGGTCTCTGTATGATTCCACAATGGATGGTTTAAAAATGGGACCATTAAATGAGGGGATAATTAACTTAGCTGGGATTTACATAATGTCAATTATAAACATTATCGGTTTGGTAATTCTTGTTTTATCCCTAAAAAAAAGTTGGTTGCTATGAGTGCCAATATACAAGCCTTAGACAAGGTTACTAAAGAAAAGAATGCAATTTTGACTGATAAGTTACAAGCCTTAGAAGATCTTACTAAAACAGATAATAAAGATATTAAGTAAGACAAAGACAGGGGAATTTAAAGGAGAACCAACCTTACCATTACATTATAAAATTAGAGAGGAATATCCTAAGGTTATCAAAAAAAAAAAACTTAATTTATCCAATCACCTTACAGGAACAACTGCCAAATGACAGGGATCCAAGGCTTTGTAAGAGCTGACTAGATTCCTGTGGAAATGTTAGATTTGAGGAGATTTAAGGAAGCGATAGTCTCATATGATATGTGTTCACCTTTTACAAGACAGATGTTAAATTCATGGTCAACTAGTAACAGAATTGTCCTGGAAAGACTTGGTTACAACAGTATTGGAACCTGGTCCTCAATTACAGTGGAGGACCTGTTGGAAAGATGAGGCTAGGACCATTGGACAATGAAGTAGGACTAGAGGTATGAAAGTTTCCCAAGACCAACTTCTTGGAGATGGCAATTATGCTGATGTACAAAGACAATCCCTATATGATGACCACACCCTGGCTCTGTGCTTTGAATGCTTTGGACAGAGTTGAAGAAGTCAGGAAGAGAACTGAGTCATTTACTAAAGTTATATAGGGCCCAAAGGAAATCTTCACTGGTTTCTTACAAATGTTGAATTCAACTGTAAATAGAGTGATATCTGATCCAGATTCTAGACAAATAATAATTGAATCATTGGCTTTTGAAAATACTTATTCACAATGCAAAAGGGTAATTAGGCCTTTAAAGGCAAAATCAGCACCCATCAAGGAATGGATCTGAGATACAGTCAATATTGAATCTCATAACCATGATGATGCTTGGATAGGAAAGGTGATTTCCAAATGCTTAAAGAAAAATCAAAATGTCAGATGTTTTAATTGTGGTAAACAAGGTCACCTAAAAAGGGATTGTAGGCAGGGCATTCGTAGAAACAATGTTTTTTCTAGGAATAATCCAAACAGAAGGCTCCTGCCTTCTGGAGTATGCAGAAGGTGTGGCAAAGGCTGACATTGGACCAATGAATGCAAATCAACAAGAGACAGACAAGGTAACCCTTTGCCACTGGGAAATGCCTTGGGGGGAGGGCTTTCACAGGCCCCCATGTCAAATATGTTTTAATCATTCCCTGTCACCATGGGGGAAACTCTTCCCCACAGCAATTAAGGGATGTAATGTCTATTGTAAAAAAAAAAAACATACTGCTCTAGCTGATAGAGCAGCTTTAGAAGATATAACAAAAATTTCAGGAAAAATCATAAGGCAATATTATATTGAGTATTATATTATATTGAGAAATATTATAAAGAGTAGATTTGAACAAGAGAGACCTTTTGTGATAGTTCATTTAACAACATGACCATTCAAGCTAAACTAACTTATAAAATTAACAAATGCTTTTCATTTGATCTGATGTAACTTGCCAAAAGGGAAACTCCCGAAAGTTAGAATTGGGGCAGGGTTTTGTTTTTGTCTTTCCAGGAGAATGAAGGCATCCAGCTAAGGAATCTGAAAACCACTAGACAAATGAGACATCTGAAGAAAAAGGACAAATCATCCCAAGAAAGAGTAAATTGACCTATTAGTATATCACATCTCCAACAGGATACAATTTCATAAACCTTCCCAAATGTTTGTTTCTGCTGTTTTCTACAGACATATAATGCAAATGGTCTTTTTGTAGTCCCAGTTAAACTAAAAATTAAAGCTGGCTTTGGAGTTGGACCATGACTCTCTCCTTCTCTAAACCCAGGCATGCTTGATAAAAGGAAAATCCAAAATCTCTGTCTCATGTCAGAAGAGACACCTGATATGGGACAGAAGAAAACCCAAAATTAAGGAACTATTCTATTGCCACTAATCTCATAATACTTTGGTTTTATTCTGACTTTTTTTTTTTGGTTTTTCGAGACAGGGTTTCTCTGTGTAGCTTTGCGCCTTTCCTGGAGCTCACTTGGTAGCCCAGGCTGGCCTCGAACTCACAGAGATCCGCCTGCCTCTGCCTCCCGAGTGCTGGGATTAAAGGTGTGCGCCACCAACGCCCAGCCTTATTCTGACTTTTTAAAGCTTTTCTTAAGGTATAAATATCTCAAAATGTATAAGATTAATATATATATTTTAAACTTTTTGTCATGATACTAATGGTCATATAGAGTACTAACTAATTCTAGAAAAAGGCTTCATCTAGCTTCCTGTACATGACTTTAGGTATTAGTCTATCAAGTAACTAGGAATTAAGTTTTTGTACTCTGGATGTACATAACAAATTATGGTCCTTTAACCTCTCTGAGATCTGCTGCATATGACAATTAAAATGTTTGTTTTCTGCAGTGACCCATAACCATGCCTAACAGAGACCTTTGAAGTCTCCAAAAGGAGGATGGGGCCCCACAATGACAATTCCACCTAGATTATGGTAATGCCACTATGCTGAGAAACACCACCCAAAGGTCGGCTTTGGACTACAAACTGCTCCAGACAATTCCAAGTGGCTAGCTGAGATTGTCCAAACTCACAGACTACTCTAGCCAGGACTTAAGACAAGTCCTGCTGCCGGGCGGTGGTGGCGCACGCCTTTAATCCCAGCACTCGGGAGGCAGAGGCAGGCGGATCTCTGTGAGTTCGAGGCCAGCCTGGTCTCCCAAGCGAGTTCCAGGAAAGGTGCAAAGCTACACAGAGAAACCCTGTATAAAAAAACCAAAAAAAAAAAAAAAAAAAAAAAGACAAGTCCTGCACTTTCCCATTACACAGAGATTGGACAACAAATGATACAGCTAGCTCTCCCAGGACTTGACAATTATCCCAATTTTTTTTTCAGGGTCCCCTAAAGATGCTGTCAACCTCAGACAACAGCAACTATTTTAAGAACAAGATGCCCACATTTTCAAGAGGTGAAGTGGGCAGTTTTTGGTCATTCAGTGGGTTATGGATATTTGTCATTGTTTAGGAAGGTTGTTTACAAGTTGCTATTGGCAATGGTCAAGAAAAAAAGCTGAAAAAAGGAAATTAGATTCAGGGATCTTGTTCTGAAAAGAAAAAAAAAAGGAATACAGAAAGGATAGGATAAAAGGGTAGATTATTGAATCTACTTTTAAACCAAAAAGCAACTATTAGTCTTAAATATTTTACATTGGTATGTATTTTTGTATATTCATACAAATTTGAGGTTATTTTTGTTATACTGTATATATGTTTCTACTCTTGTTTAAGATATTTTTGTATACTGATACAAATTTAAGATTATTTTTGTTAGAACATACTGTACATACATTTCTACTCTTGTTCAAAGTATTATATCTATACAGCTCATTTAACAATATAATGTAAATTTCTAATCATTGAAACTATTTAGGATAATAAAGAAAGTAGGTTAGTGGTTAGTCACCTATTACAATCAAACTTGTAGTCATGTCAAGTATGTTTTCAAGGTCAAACAGATATATATTTTAGATAGACAGGTGGTCTTCAAACACTTCAGAGATCTATAGAATATGGCATTTAAGATGTTTTAATAACATAAGGTTCTTTTCTTTTTAATGACAATGAGATATGTCTGCTCCTGGCAGCACCAATCTACTTCAGAGAAGATGATGAATATCAAAGACACTCCATAAGGAGTTTACTTTCTCTGTGGCAAAAGTTAGGCACTAGGTAAGAAACTGCCTTTGCCTCAACCACTGACAGTATGCTGTCCAAATTGGACAAGCAAGACACAAAAGAAAGTGACTGCCAAACTTTGCCAAGACAAGGTAGGACAGCCCTTCAAAATTCCTGCTTCACAGTAAAGCCTGTCAGATATTCTAGGCCTGTAGACTGAAGATGGGTGCCCCAATGTTACAGAGGAACCTGGGGTGACTGTCCCAGTAGCCAGCTGTTTCTGTCACTTCTTAGTTTTGGAAGCTGTTTGTTCTGCATTTCCTGTTTACTCAGGTAATATTATAGCCTTCTCAGATCTCTGGTGGAGTTGAAGACTAGACAGTTATAGTTGTAGTTTTCCTTGTTACCAAGTTCAGAAACAAAACTCACAAAAGAAATGTAAAGTGTATAAGGTTGAGAGACATAAAAAGATAGTTTTAGGTTAGTAACACAAGTTAGGATAGAAAGTGAATTAGGTACAACACTTTGGACTCACCAAGATAGGATAGATAATGGAGTATTGTAGATGAATTTCTTTTTTTTTTAAATATTTATTTATTTATTATGTATACAGCATGTATGACTGCAGGCCAGAAGAGGGCACCAGATCTCATTCCAGATGGTTGTGAGCTACCATGTGGTTGCTGGGAATTGAACTCAGGACCTCTGGAAGAGCAGTCAGTGCTCTTAACCTCTGAGCCATCTCTCCAGCCCCTGTAGATGAATTTCTAAACAGTCTTATTAAATAAGAAACACAGA
>CABHPP010115293.1:4130-37886 GCA_902168425.1 Peromyscus attwateri
CTCTCTCTCTCTCTCTCTCTCTCTCTCTCTCTCTCTCTCTCTCTCCCCCTCTCTCTCCCTCCCTCCCCCTCCCTCCCTCCTTCCTTTCTCCCTGAAACAGGATCTTATGGAGCCCAGGCTGGCCTTGAACTCCTGATCATCCTGCCTCTACGTCCCAAGTGCTGAGATCACAGGAATGTGCCAACGTCTGCGTCTGTTGCCCCTCTTCCTCCTCCTGTTCTCCAGATTTTAACTTTCCATTGTTTTGAGACAGAGCCTTGTATGTGCCTAGGCTGGCCAGCAGCACTCTACAGCCTGGGCTGGCCTCAGTTCTCTAACCTCTGACTCCCAGTCCCTGAGCTCACAGGCCTGGCCCACCATACCTGGCTCTCTCATTTTCCTTCTGGGCTACCATAAGGTAAACAGACTTTCGCCTACACAGGCACCCACCATGAGGCATTGTGCCACCATGCTACCACAGTGTCAGAGCCAAGCAGCCACAGGTTGTCCTCTGAAGCTGTGGGCCACAATGGACGTTCCCCGTGTAAATATGAAATGTCCTCCACAGGCTCCTGTGTTTGAACACTCAGTCCACCAGAGAGTAGCACTGTTTGAGAAGGTCAGAGAACCCTAAAGGGGTGGGGCTTAGCTGGAGGAAGTGGTCACTAGGGGGCAGGCCTTCATAAATTAGGTCAGACAGACCTGCTTCCAGCGCCAGCTTCTGCTTCTGAGATCTAAGGAAGCCACATTGCAAGCTCCTACCACCCATCACCAAGTAATCCCAACTGCCATGCCTGCCCCACCATGATGGGCTGTACATTCTCAGACCACACATCTAAATAGACCCTTTCCCGTTGTCATGGTGACGAGAAGAGGAGATCTTGAGCCATGACCCCTGACTTAAGACACCCCTGGATTTTAAACTACATTCCGCCCCTCCTGATGCCTCAGAGGCTCTTTGCCCCAGCATTAGCTGTAGATTACCCAAGGTGTCATGCCAACCAACTCTGTCCCACACCTGTCTCAACTGAGAGCCCCAGGAAGTGCCCTAACAGCCATGCCTCCTCCCCTCCTTACAGCCACCTGCTTCTTAAGTAGTGGCTCATGAACTCAGAGACTAACAATTGTCTTGGTTTACATGCTCGGCTTTATTGTCCCGGCCCTTCCCACAAGCCCCGTTCTGGGCCCTTGTTCCAGACAGTCCAGGCCTTCCCCTTCAGCAGCACGTGGTATGTTTACTCAGAATAAGCTGGGGACAATATAGTCAGTATGGACACCATCAATTAGCCCTTCTCCATTGTTATGGACAAACCAGCAGAGGACCTTTGTGCCAACATTGGCATCCTTCCTGTAATCTTTCTGGGAGCCCCTGGGGAAAAAGAAAGCATGCACAGTGTGAGCCACGTGGCTGTGAGCATCAAGGGCCTAAGGTTGGGGGAAGCTGGAGATTCTTTTTTTAGTGGTTTTGCAGTGCTGGGATTGAATCCAGGGCCTCACATGTCCCAGGTAAGTGCCCTGCCACTGAGCTACAGCCCTGCAACTAACCCCTGAGATGGGATTTGTTTGTTTGTTTGACTTTTTAATGTCTAAGGCAGGGTCTCCTGTAGCCTAGGCTGGCCTTGAACTTGCTATATAACCAAGGACCCTGAACTCCTGGTCTTCTTGGCCCACCTCCTAAGGGCTGAGATTATAGGCATACGCCACCACGCTGGCTTGAAGTCGAAGAGCCTAGGGTTCTTTTGTCAAGAATGAAGTCATGTGATTGTTTTTTCTAGGGGGCCATCTCTGATCTATTCCTTGACTGGGAGGAGTCTAAAAGCGCCAAGACCTCAAAAAGAAATAAGGATTCCCCACAAAAATCAAGGGCCCACCAAACGCGGTGCCGTGCACAGAGGGCTCTTTCCTTCTGTCTCGGTACTGAGTGGGGTGAGGGTGTCAGAGATGCCGGCTCACCTGGTGACAGTCAGCCGATGGCTCTTCACCACCATTGTGGCATCTGGCTTTGTGGGGTCAGAGCCTGGGCGGATATCAGAGACTTCAAAGTCAAAAGGGCGGAAGAATTGGCCTGGAAATGGAAACATTAGCGGTCAGCCTCTGCCTGTTGCCATGGTGACACAGCCTCCAGCCTTTCAGGATTGATGCAAAGGCTGAATGGGCGGGCATGCTGTGAACTGGGTACAGCGTGACTACATGGCTTTGTGCATCTGCTTCCGGGAGTTCCCTGTGACTAGGCAGCCTGCAGTCTGAGCATTGCATACCCAGCAGCCCATGTGTCTGTGCTGACATCCGGTGACTGTCCACCACGTAGAACCCTAGGAAGTCCTGGTGAACTGGGTGTTTCTTCCAAACCTGGTGTAGGACGATCACAAAGTTAACGCCATCTCCAAAGGAGACCACCATATTCTTCTTCCTGTTGATTGTTACTGACAGCCTAGGAGAGAAGAGGAGGGTAGAGGCAGTGAGACCTACTGGCCGTGGTACTAGCCATCAGAGTCAAGGGCATTTCAGCAAGACCGTCCAAGCACAGGTCACCTGAGGGCACACAGATACCAAACACTCCTCAGAGTTGGGATAAGGCTGCCACAAATACGTCATCCATGTCCTAAACAGAGTGGACCTTGACCCCTCTGTGGGCAGGAAAGAGGCCTAGGAACCCAGAAGCCTGGGCCCAGCTCAGGCTCTGTGTGATCCTGGGCAGGATCTCTGAGCCTCAGGGAGATAGTACTCTTACCCAGCCCACTGAGCTCTGGAAATTCCAAACTCAGAAAAAGCTAAGAAGCTTTGGGACTAGCAAGGTCAGCAAGAGAAGATGCAAATGGGGTTGTTGTTGTTACTTAATCCTTCCCTCTTCCTCCTCCCTTCCCTCCTCCTCCTCCCTTCCCTCCTCCTCCCTTCCCTCCTCTTCATGCCTTTCCTCCTCCTCCTCCCTTCCCTCCTCCCCCTGCCTTCTCCTCTTCCCTTCCCTCCTCCTCCCTTCCCTCCTCCTCATGCCTTTCCTCCTCCTCCTCCCTTCCCTCCTCCTCATGCCTCTCCTCCTCCCTTCCCTCCTCATGCCTTTCCTCCTCCTCCCTTCCCTCCCCCTGCCTTCCCTCCTCCTCCTGTCTTCTCCTCCTCCCTCTCCTCCTCCCTTCCCTCCCTCCTTTCTTTCCTGCTCATTTTTAAATTAATTTTTATATTTTTAAGTAAAAATTTTTTTCATATTCATACAATATATTTTTATCACGTTCCCTCTTTCCCAACTCCTTCCAGATCTTCCCCACCCAACAATACATTCTCTCCTTCCTTTCCTCCCCCCCCCAACAAATATAAATAAATACACAAACAAAAGTCAGAACACATCTCTCCAGAGATGGCTCAGAGGTTAAGAGCACTGGCTGCTCTTCCAGAGGTCCTGAGTTCAATTCCCAGCAACCACATGGTGGCTCATAACCATCTGTAATGAGATCTGGTGCCCTCTTCTGGTCTACAGGCATACATGCAGACAGAACACTGTATACATAATAAATAAATAAACCTTAAAAAAAATCAAAACAGAAGCAAGCAAAAGACCAATAAGACAAAAAAAAAAAAAAAAAAAAAAGGCGCTAAAACAAGAGATGACAAAAGATCCAACATGGGTTCTGTTCTGGATGGCTAACTACTCCCGGGCATGGGGCTGCCCCAGAGCGTGGTTGAGGTACCCAGTGACACGCCACTGGGGAAAACTGATTCTTCCTTTGCCACTGGGCACCCATTACAGATAGTTAGGGAGGGACCTTGAGTCCGCTTCCCCTCCTCAGTGCTGGACCTCATCTGGCTTGAACCTGTGCCATCTTGTATGTGTTGCTACAGTCTGTGAGTTCATATGTGAGTTCATAGAACTTCCCATGTAATCCATGCCGACCTGGAACTTGTGCTATCATCCTGGTTCTGCCTCCCAAGTACGTGTTTGCCATCACACCCAACCATCCTTTCTCTTTAGGAGCGGATTCTTGCAAGACTTGGTAAAATGGCTCATTGCATAAAGGTGCCTTTCTGCGCAAGCCTGATGGACTGAGTTCAACCCCCAGAACCCACAAAACTCATGCGAAAGGAGGAGAAAACGGACTCCATAAAGTTCTCCTCTTTTTACTGACCCACATGTGTTGTTCACACACACACACACACACACACACACACACACCATGATAAATGACATTTCAGAGATGGAGTCCTGCTATGTTGCCAAGGCTGTTCTTAAACTTGTGGCCTCATGCAATCCTTTGACCTTAGGCCTCCCAAGCAGCTGGACTGTGTGTACCACTACACCTGGCTTCCATAGAATGCTTTCATCCGGTCAGGGCTTCCCTCAAAGTGGGTCCTGCACGCTGTCCATTTACAAACTGGCTCTGACAGGGGTCCCAAGGACTGCTGCCCTATCCCACAGTTACCATCCTGTGGTAACTGAATTCAGGCCATCAGTCTCTCCTGTGACTCCTGTGAATGTCCTGAAGTTGGTCCAAATCCTTCCAGTGTTTTCCCACCTCCTCAGGCTGCAATTGTCCTTGGAGCTATTGCAGAGAACTCACCCAGTCTGTGTGACTGTGACTGTGTCTAGCCAACGGAATGTGCTCAGTGCTTCCCCATTCCCCAGAATGATCTTCTCTGTGGTCACCTCAATCCGGAAATCCATCCAAGCATTGGTAATGCCCAGTTTGCCAAAATAGGTTTTCCCTGTCCTGGAGGAAGGGCCACTTCCCTTGTCTCCGATGATCTGTCCAGTCACAGTGATGCCTGCCAGAGAGGTGGGGCAAGAAGCAAGATTAGTGAGGTCCTCAGGTCCATGCTGGCCTGCAGGGATGTCTTCCCCTTCAGTGAGGCATGCAGAGGGGAAGCAGAGGCAGGACCCCAAGGAAGCACTAGGGTGTCAGAGACAAGTCCTGTTCTAGAAGCTCAGGTCTGGGGCATGCTGGGACATGGTGGGTCTTCCCTCCTTCCCAGGTCAGAGAGTGTTGTGAGAGGAAAACCTGCTCCCCATATATAGTCTGGTACCACCCTCAGGGTCAGGCTGCCCGGGTCTCGTTCTCTCTCTAATAGTACTGAGTACTGAGTCTGGCTCTTCAGTAGCTCCACCTTCCTTATGCAGAGTGCTCTGCACACGAAGATGGATGATTACCAGGCAGAGTGAGGAGGACCCGGTCCATGAACTCACCTGGGCACTCGGATCCCGAAAGAGAGAACCCCAGCCTGCCGCCCCACCTGTGACTGGGTCCTGAATAAGGCGCAGCATGGTGCCAGGCTTCTCGTCAATGTTGAAGCAGATGGAGTCATTTTTTCCTGGGACTTGGATGACGAAGTGCGGGTCCCCATCCACTAAGGGCACATCAGAGAATGAGCTGGCTCCAAGGGCCTTTCCCTGGGCCACAGGCCTTCCCAGGCCAATGTGTCCTGTGGGCAGGAACAACAACACCCACAACCCTGCACCTGGACCAGGGAGGAGCCAAGGAACTCACCGTAATAGTGGGGGGTTGGAGAAAACTGTTGGCTGGCTGTGGAGCAAAGGGAGACCAGATTGAATGCAGCAAGCTGTCCTGGAGAGATTTGGGGCCTCCACCCATAGTTTGGCTTATTATGCCTCTCCCATTTTGACCCCCACCCCCACCCCGCGATGATTTCATTCCCTCTGTCCCCTCCACCAGCATTCAACTTCCCCAGGACACATGGTCAAGCTGCCTGTGACAGAGGTTGATTTGGAACCACCACCAAAGGGAACAGTGTAGGGGAAGCTCTTAGCGGTGGGCAGGGCTGGTCGTGGCAAGCATCATTTACTCACTCAAGTAGGCCATGGATGAGGTCACAGAGGTGGCTAGTAAAGCTGCAAAGAGCAGTCATGAGCAACAGGTAAGGGCTTTCTCCCCCCCCCCCAGCCCCCGCCCTCCGCCACCTTGTGTTTTCCCTCAGCCTGGAGGCTACTGGTCCCCACTGGGGCCTTCACATTGGCAAATGTGCCTAGGCGATCCCTCTACAGGGCTGTTGGTAGGATGAGTGTGTCATTTTAATGCTAGGAGCATATTTTGATGTGGCTGAAATTCGAGTCTATCGAGTCATCAGCCTCCCCGTCGTAAGCAATGTTCACAGACCTCTGTCGCTACCCTTGAACTCTTTGGGCCCTAGATGGAATAGGGTGAGACCCATCCTATTGTGTCCGTCCTTTGTGGTTGGTAGCTGCTAACACATATGTGCCATAACATATGCATCTAACAGGGCTTCTCTGAGGGGAAATGGTGGCTTAAAGGACTTCTGCTCTTTAGAGATGCAGGCGGGCAGCTTGGCAGGGGCTGAGTCTTGCCCAGTGTTGGTGGGCTGGAGGGGTACAATGTTCTCATTTTACCGTGAGAGAAATGTGGAGTGCCCTGGTTCCCAGAGACTATCAGCAGGGCACTGGGCCCAAGCTGCCTAGACCTATGTCCCAGATTAGCTACTGCCTGAGTCCTCTCTGGGTCTTGGGCTCTCACTCCAAAATGAGAATTGTAAAGGACTCCTGTGAGGGTCATTGGGGGTCATGTACAAGTGCATCACAGTTGCTCATTTTTGAAGATAAGAGGACACTGTCATTGATTGGCCCATCTTGAGATAGGGAAGCCAAATGAGATTCTAAGGAGTGAGGTTGAAAGGTCTCTCAGTCTATCTCCCTCCCTTCCCTCCTCCCTCCTCTTCCCCTCCCTCCATCCCGTGAAGCTTACCTTCTGATATGCAGGCACAGTGAGGGAGGGGAAGAAAGATGCATTAGACGTAGACCACTGACCAGGGCATTGCAACCAATGAGAATGGTCCATGGCCTGACTTAGAGCTAGCTTTGTCTCCTAGGGTGTTCCCTGGAACCAAGAACTCCCAGAAAAGAGGGACTGTGCCAAAAGAGGTCTTTGACTCCCATGCCTCTCAGTGCCAGGCTCCCCACGAAGTTGCTATACACATTTGGGGTTCCTCTGGTGAGTACAGTCTAGGGTCCTGTTGAAGATGTTTGGTCTCAGCTTCTAGCTGTTAGGGCCTCTTTTCCTCACAGATCCCAGGTCCCTGGTAGTCTGCTCCAGGTATAAATTTGGGGTTTGAAGTACCTTTTGTCTAACTGAACCCTTCTGTGCTGTAGCTGAAGTCCCCTTGACATGGCCCTAGATGGTGTGCTCTCTTGGCTTACATCCCTTGGGAGACTTAGAGACTCTGCCTGGACCACACCCCTTGCCTCTGCTCACCACTTCTCTCTTGCCATACCCTTCAGATGCTTCCAAACCTGCCCCCCTTCATAAGATCTGGTGTTTCCAGCCTAGCCAGGTCTTCTGCTGCAATTCTAGGGCACAGGGTCTTAGAAGAGGGGGATGCTAGATTCTGGTCTCCTCTCCCTGTGCCCACCTTCCCCAGGCTTGTCTGCAATGGCTGTCTGGTCCTCATTGTCCTCAGGCTTGGTCACCACCATGGAGGTCAGTGGAGTCACAAAGTGGTACTTGAGGGACAGCTCCAGCGCCTGGGCTGTGAGGTTCTCCTTCTCCTCCCCGAAGGCATTCTTGCTGTGAGGAGGAACAGTTCAGAGAGTCAGCCCAGAACATGACATCCTGCTTCCTTTCACACGTAATTCCCCAACCAGACCAGAATCTCCAGGGACAGTTCAAGAACAACCCCCCACCGCATACACACATACTGCCCACATTGTTGGTCCTGCTCAGTGGAGCTCACTGGGGGAAAAATACCAGTTCACCAGCTAGCTCCCCGAAGCATATGGACAAACTATTTCCTCTCTAGGAGTCAGTTTTTCCACCCATAAAATTACAAGGGACTTGGGGTGGCTACTGTTATAATCGCTTATGTTAGTAGCTGTATGGCAGGCACTTGGCCTGTGCCAAATTTGCTGGGACTTTGTAGCTTTGTTCTTCCTAAAGCAATGCTCTTTTTGCCAGGTGGTGGTGCACGCCTTTAATCCCAGCACTTGGGAGGCAGAGGCAGGCGGATCTCTATGAGTTCGAGGAGAGTCTAATCTCCAAAGCAAGTTCCAGGAAAGGCGCAAAGCTACACAAAGAAACCCTGTCTCGCAAAACCAAAAGAAAGAAAGAAAGAAAGAAAGAAAGAAAGAAAGAAAGAAAGAAAGAAAGAAAGAAAGGAAGAAAGGAAGAAAGGAAGAAAGGAAGAAAGGAAGAAAGGAAGAAAGGAAGAAAGGAAGAAAGGAAGAAAGAAAGAAAGAAATGCTCTCATTGCCCTCTCAAGATGGCCAGCTCCACCCTCTGGAGTGGTATTGGGCTTGTCACTCATCATGACCCTCCCCATGTCACTGCTAGTCGACCTCCCTATCACTGTGGTGCTGATGGGAAGAGCAAGAGCTGAGGTCTCCCCTGCTCTAGAGGCGCCCTCGGGCCTCTGCCCTTGGCGGTGCTTGCCTGCTGGAAATGGTGTGCAGGGGTAGGACACAAGGAAACTTTTTCCTTAATCTGAACCAAGAAGAGGACAGAGCAGCAAGAATGCTCCTGGGAATGTCCTTCCTCAGGGTGTGGCTGTCTTACTCCTCTGCTCCTACTGGAACACAGCCAGAGCTGTGGTGGGTGCTAGACAGCTAGGCATTCCTCAAGGTGAGGGGAGGCCGACTCACCGTTTCTCCAGTAACTGCTCTATAGTGAGGTAAGCCCAGAGCCGCTCAATGTAGTTCCCAAAAATGTAGCCTTGCTCCTTCAGAGCTGCGTCCATTTCCTTCATGTCCACTTCCTCCGTGAAGGTCAGGTCATTCAAGGCCTAGGTAGGGAATGGGAGCAAGTAAGGGACTTGAGAGCTGGATCATGGAGTTATGTGGGCCAAGCTCAGCGGATGCCACTCCTGGGCCACCAGCAAGAAGGTGCTGACCCTTCACTCCCAGCACAACCCAGGCACCAGTTCCCACTCACCCCATGGCCCTTCACATCTGCTTTAAAGTTGTTCAAGTCGCTGTCCACCAAGCGTCCTGCTACAACAATCTCAGAGCCGTCGTAGAAGTGGGGGTAATTGTTTTTGGTGAGGTCCAGGATGGCGTTCTCGGGATACTCCACCTCTACGTTCGTCAGCAGTGGGTTAGCCACCTCCTCATAGAAGCCCTGTAGGTCAGATCAGGACTCAGCTGCCTCAGACCTCCCCACCCCAGGGTAGACATGGAGAAGCCTGGGATAGGTCCGCCCCACAGATGCTGCGAGGTGACATTTAGTCCCCAAGGGCTGAGCCAATCCTTTCCTCTGGTCTTTACTTCTAAATGGTCCTGACTGTGCCCTGGAGTCTAGGGGAGCCCTCCCTGTCCTCCTGCTCTTAAAGATGAGAGAGAACAGGAGCAAAGGACAGAATTCTTGGCACAGAACTTTGAATAAAGAAATAATAGCCAGAAAAAGTGATGTGTGCCAGAAAGGAAGAAAGCCTGGGGTCCCCTACAAGTGAGGTGCGGCCAACCACCTTGGGGAGATGGCCAGCTTCAGAGGGAACAGTGAGACACACAGTTACATTTGGCTAGCAGATATTTTTAAATATTATTTTAATATTACAAAGGTCTGTTATGGGTCAAATTGGTACTGCATTCCCAAAGCCCTTTTGCTGTCCTAACCCTAGGACTGCAACCTTATTTGGAGGTAAAATCTTTACAAAGATAATCCAGTGATGTCATGAAGTTGGGCCCGAATCCAATATGCCTTGTGTCCTCATAAAAAGAGGAAATTGGACGCAGACACACAATAAAGGAATGCATGGGAAGGCCCAGGGAGAAGAGGACTGTGGCAAGTCAAGAATGGAGGCCTAGGGACTGAAGAGACAGCTCAGCAGTTAAGAGCACTCGCTGCTCTTCCAGAGGACCTGGGTTCAATTCCCAGCACCCACATGGCAGCTCACAACTGTCTGTAACCTCAGTTTCAGGAGGTCTGACACTCTCACAAGGACATACATACAGGCAAAATACCAATGCTCCTAAAAAAATAAAAAAGAAGAAGAAGAAGAATGGAGACCTATATAGACCTCTCCCTCAGAGGGAACCAACCCCTGTCACCATGATCTCATACTTGGAGCCTCTAAGGCAGTGAGACAAGTGTTTCTGTTGTTTAAGCTGCCTCATCAGTGGCCATATACTTTTATGACAGACCCAGTAAACTATAGTCCTGTGCAATATTTGGGCATATTTACATAAAAGTTACTCATTTCTTATGAGATGTATACATTTAGCTGGATGTCTTATGTTTGATCTGCCAGGCCTGCGGAGGAAGCAGCTCTGTTTTATGACGATTAGAACAAGAGGCGGCCAGAGGTAGACTGCAATGGCGAGAAAGTTGTCACATGTGGAAACGGTGGCCTGAGAAATAGTGTGCAAGGCGAAACATACCTGCAGCTGTAAGTTGGCATCGGAATCTTCATAAATGCGCCGGGCAAGCCCGTTATTCTCCAGGGCCATAGTCTCCAGGAAATTATAATTCAGATTGTTGCCAAAGCCCAGGTTATACAAAGGGAACTTGCCCCCGATGGCATTCCGGACATTCTCCTGGATCTTTTGAGGTCTGCTCTCACCTGTAGACAGTGCTGTTTGTTCTGGGAACCATTTACACCAGCTCTGTCTGGGGAGAGCTGACTCTTCACATGCACAGCTGGTAGGGAGCCTTGGCAAGGAGAGGCATGTACCTGCCTTTGAGGGGCTCACAAGGTGCTAGGGGACCCCAGGAAAAGATGTCTAAGGTCTTGTAGTGAGCCAACTACAGAGTCACAAAGGCAGGCAGGCACTTTGGGTTCAAACCTCCCTCTCCCTCACCAGTATTGGCATCCCCGTCTGTCAACATGATGAGGATGGAAGTGCTCCTCTCTGGGACAAGGTGCCGCTCCCGGGCATCTTTCAGCATATGGATGCCCCTCAGCAGCCCATCATTAATGTTGGTCACTGTATACAGACAGACAGAACCATTGGGGTGAGGGGTGTCCTTAGGGTTCCAGTGTACAAGGCTATTGGAGTGAAGGAGAATGGGACAGTAGATCCTGTTCTTGTACCAAGGACTGTGCTAGCCTGTACATAGAAGTACTCAGTAAACATTGGCATAGTGGATGAATAGTGTAGGCTTTCACACAGGCATCAAAGGGGTGCTAAGAGGTTCTAGGCATGTAGTGATTATAGCAATTTGGCAAGCAGTCAGGTGGTCACCAGGATTGGAAAGAAAGTGATATAGACGTCATGTATGGTTTCCATAGGAAACACGGTCAAGAAGGGTTCTCTGTTGCCCTACCATGCTGAGACTTGTGAGCACCAGGATCATGGTTAGAAATGCTAAGAATGGGTCTCGATAGGCTGCACAGAAGTCAGCCCTGATGTCTTGTCTTCAAGCCTGAGGTCTTCCCCAAGGGAGAAGCATGCCAGAGACGGGCTACTGACTCAGGAAAAGGAACGGGTAGAATACTCATCTGCGCCAACTTACATCCTTCATCACGGATGTTCCTCACAAACATCCTAGCCTCTTCAAGGTTTGCAGGGGTGGCCTGAACTAGGCTGTCTTTCCAGGTGGTTACATGGCTGCTGAACAAAATGAAATTCAGATAGTCATCTTCTTTCATGTCATCCAGGATTTTGAGAAGGGCATCTCTGGTCTGGGGAAAAAGGAGGGAAACAGACCACAAAGCTGAGACATGAGACGGAAGTGAGTCAGGTCGCCTCCCAGCCTGACTGCGGAGCTCCTACTGTCTTTATGAGTAAGCATTGCCCGAGGCCCCCCAACTCCCTGTGAAAGTGTGTAAAGGCTTGGAGTATTCTTACATTCTGTCTCATTCTTCCTTTCCCACCAGAAATACTAGCATTGTCCCACTTAAGAAAAAAAAAAGAATCTCCCAGCCTGGTCTACAGAGTGAGTTCCAGACAGGCAGAGCTGTTACACTAAGAAACCCTGTCTCGAAAAAAACCAAAACCAAACCAAAACAACCCCCCCCAAAAAAAACCAAAACAACAACAAACAAGCAAACAAACAAAAATCTTCCTCCTCGCCGGGTGGTGGTGGTGGCGGCGGCGCACGCCTTTAATCCCAGCACTCAGGAGGCAGAGCCAGGTGGATCTCTGTGAGTTCAAGGCCAGCCTGGTCTCCAAAGCGAGTTCCAGGAAAGGCGCAAAGCTACACAGAGAAACCCTGTCTCGAAAAACCAAAAAAAAAAACAAAAAAAAAAAAAAATCTTCCTCCTCACATTTCTATACCCCAGTCACCCCAGTGCTGCCTTGGATGCTGGGAGGGGGTTCGGTGGGGGCAAACCTGATGGATTTTCCGACCAGCCATGGAGCCGCTGATATCAATCACAAAGACTATGTTCTTAGGTACCACTGGGAGACCTTGAGGTGCGAAGAAGTGCACAAAGTAGCCATTGACGACCTGCAAGGTGGGAGAGAGGTGGAGGCCAGTGCCCATTAACAGTGCCTCTTCTCTCAAGCAGAAGTCAGAAGTTTGTCCCTGGGGGGAAAAGTGTCCCATTTCCACTCTCCAGGAGGTGCAAAGGACCAGGAGGTGCTAAAGATGGAGGAGAGGGATGCAGCTGCAGCCCCCTAGGATACGGGGCCTCTGCCCACCATGACGATGGGTTAGAAAGCCTGGTGGAGCCATGGACCTGTACCTGCACGTTGCCTGGAGACTCTCTGTTCACGTCATAGACGATGGTGAAGTCCCCGTTGAGGAGGGAGTCTGTACACGTCGGGCACGAGCGCTGTTGGTCTAAGCTGGGCTTGAAAGACACGTGCCCCTGGGGAGGAAGGAAGAACCTCGCTCATCTTGGCCAAGGCTTCCCACTGGCAGACGGGGAAAACCCTCCGACAACATAGAGGTGAGGGCTTGGAATGAATCAAATGCCAGTTCCCCATGGATGAAGCTGCTCCCAGGCCCCACCTTTCTGAATTCCTCCCTCCCTGGGTGATCAGAACCTGCCCAGAGCGGGGGTGGGGGCGGGGGTGGGGGTGGGGGCGGGGGGGGGGGGGGGGGTTGCCCTTTTCATATAACCTTTTCCCTCTCTTTTGGCGGCCTCATCCTTAACCCTTTAGCTCAGCACCAGAAATTACTTGGGCATCCGAGTGTTGCCCCATATGAGAGAACTTCGTGTTGAGTGCTTTTGCACATTGGAGTTGGTACCCAAAGGAGGGGGAGAAGGATGAGAGCAAGGAAGAGAGTGTTGGAGTGAAGGAGGCTAGGACAACACCCCCAGACGCCAGCAGCTCTCTTGAACGTAAGCTCTTTGAAAGTCTCTCTGGAGAGCCCAGATGACTGAGATTTGATGTTTATATTTTCTCATCCACTTCCCATCGGCACTGAGATCCTGCCCTGGAATAGCTGGGGGGCTCTGTGATGTTCTACCCCTGGCACCCCAAGCCCCAGAGGTATCTACACCACCTTTTTCCCTGAGAAGGACTTGGTGAGGGCACTTCCCAGGAGGTCATTAGTGATGAACGAGGCCTCAGCATCCAGCATGCTGATGCCCTGCGGCTCGAAGATGTGTGCATCAATCTGAAATGGCCAAAGGAAGGAGATGGTATACTGGGAGCAGGCAGAGGTCTAGGACAGCCAAGGGGAATGACATGGGTCTGTGACGACACAGGGACCTTCAAGACAACAGTGAGGGCTACTAGGAAAGTGACCACAGGAACTGTTAGAAGGGTCTGGTAGCACAAAGCATTTCCATTGTCTGTCTGCCATTGATGCCAAGTTCCACAACCACGGAACTTGCTTTTCCTTTTAGCCTTGATGGAGGTGAAATGGACCAGTTGCAAGTGTTCCAGAAGCTCTTTGTGGCACAGTCCTCAAGGGCCCCAGCGCTAAAGCCTCCTCCCCTTGGCCCCCAGTTGCTGGAAAAGGAAAGCCATTGTGCTTTTTCCAAACCCCCTTGGCCAAGTACAGGGGCCAGGACTTGGAGACGCATCCTTGGCTCTGCTCTGAGATTTGCCCCTCCTTCTCCGGCCCGCACCCACCGCCCCTCCCCGGCTGGGCTCTCTGTGGTTCCCGGCAGGGGCTGCAGGAATGGCTGCTTACCTCAAAGTGTCTGACCAGTTGTTTGGGCTGGACCTTGATGTACATCTCGTACTTGCCCTTGTGCCTCTTGAGCAGCTCCTCATAGGTTAGCTCAAAGGTGACCTTGCTGCCGGCAGCCACGTTGACGGACACTGTGAACTTCTCCAGTTTCCTCCCAGAGGCCCTGGGTAGGGTGCAAGACAGTACTTAGCAAAAAGACTTCAGGTACCCATTCTTCCTCGGCCCTGGGTTCAAGTCTCAGCTCTTAGGTGAGAGACCTCCCTATCTGTTCTAAACCTCATTTGCTCTAAAATGGGATGCTCGGGGGATACACACAGTTTGCTACAACAATAATCACAGTTGTTGTTTGCTTCTCTCAAGGCCCAAGGTCCACACTTACTTGACCAAACCAGCGGTCTTGCCCTGGGACACAGCCTTTTCATACTGCTTCTGGGCCACTTCTTTCTCCTTGATGTTCCCAGGGTAGGTGACACCATCAATGGTCCTACAGATAGAGAGTTTAGGGGAAGGGACTGTCACACTGGGCCAAATGCCCCTCAGGAGATAGAGCCAGCAGCTCTGGTGGCACCCACAAGGTGAAGTTGGTAATGAAGGCTGTCTTGGGCAGTTCCACATCGAAGGAAACTTCCTTGGCCTTGTCTGCACGATTGACAGCCCTCGTGGTGACGACATTGTGAGCAAAGCGGGAGGTCACCTTGCAGCTGATCTTGGTACTGTAGACCTCAATGCCATCAACCACCTGTGGGAGAGGTGGGCAAGGATCACTGGTGGTGATCAGCCAGAATGCACCCTGGGAAACCTGGTCATAAGCCTAGCTGCTTCCCTTCCAAATGCTCCCGTGTGGGCTCTGAAGTCCTGGGTCCCTTAGGTCGCCCAGTCATCCACACCGGACAGGGTCCTTTGTCCCACATTCAGTTGGCTACCACAGTGCTTACGTCCTGACTCCTTTACGCTGTAGTCTGCACACAGCCAGTGAGATCTTGTAAGAGCCCAGCTCTGACCCAGCCCCTCTCCCAAGGAAAGCCTTCCCAGGGTTCCCCTTTACCCTGGTCCTAGATTCCCCCTTGAAGATCCCTGCCTCTCCATATGGGTCTCGTATCATACGAGGCTCTGCCGGGATGGGGCAGTGGACTGTTTTCTGGCTCTGGGGGGTGCTGCCATTATGATCTGTACCTTCAGCAAGTGAGTAACTGCTCCATTCTGCCCCTCCCTACCCAGTCTGTATCATACTGGAAGTTCTTACCCCTTCCGGGAGGCTCCGTTTCTGTAAATATAAAGATTAAACAGGCATCAGGGTGAGCATGAGGCTACCAATGGCCTGGGAGCAGGTTCTGGGCTAGGGCCAAGTCTTAGAGACACACACAGGTCCCTCCAGGCCATGTGTTAAAGAGGGACTATGAATAGATGGAGAAAGGGGTATGTCAGCAGGTCCCCTGTGGAGGAGACGATAGAACTGACCCTATACTGTCTCATGCTCATACACCCCCAACTCACTTGGCCTCTCAGTCTGCCCTCCCTGGCCCCTGGTCCCTCTAGTTAGCTTCCCAGAACACCCACCCACTCATCAGGCTCAATTAGCATTTTGAGGAGGCCTCTGCACCTGTCTAAGGCAGGCCTTCGTAGGACGCAGTGAGACGTTCACGGTCCATCATCTATCCGATAGGTGGGGAAACTGAGGCCTGGGAGTTTGAAAAGCTCTGCTCTGGGTTAAACAGCAAGCTAGTGTATCAGTCCTATCTGTAGCTCCGTTCTCTAGAGTCCAGCACTGTCCCCAGCCTCCTCCCCCCACTCCCAGCTCAGGGGACTTGGATGGACTTTTCTGCCTATTTGAGCCTCAAAGTTCTGATATCAAATAGGAAGTTAGACTCACCCCTAGCAGCCGGAGGGGGCTTCTCTGGAAGGCAGAAGTCTCCAAGCCAGAGAGCAGGGCCAAGACAAGGCAGGGCCACCACATAGTCACCATTGCTGAGCGCACAGGCTTGGCCCGCTCTCCTTATATACGCCCGCCCAGTGTTTTCCATGCAGGGTCAACGACCTGCAGCATGGGGCCAGAGCGCGGAGGCACACAGCGGCTCCGGGAACTGGGGGTGGTGGAGTAACCACCCAGTGCGACTGTATGAAGACGGCCTGCAGCATGGGGCCAGAGCGCGGAGGCACACAGCGGCTCCGGGAACTGGGGGTGGTGGAGTAACCACCCAGTGCAACTGTATGAAGACGGCCCAGTGGGTTCAACAGTGCTGGGGCTTCACTCCGTATATTCTGGAGTCTGGAGGCCCTCAGGAAAGCAGATGCTGTGTGAAACAAGTGACCCCTGGCCTCCTGGGGGTGGATGATGAAGATGGCGTGAGCTGCATTTGGAACAGCTGGCATCTCCACATCTAGGGCTCGATGCTTTTGTCCTTACCACCCACATCGCCCCTAGTCTGGGCCTGGATCCCAGCTCCAGCCCTCACAAGGCAGCCACTCTCCAGCTGGACCCCCATGGCTAGCCCTTCGCTTTATTACCTGATGTGGCTGCCAGGGACCCATGAACTGAACAAACCCTGAGCCCTGTGACCTCACTATCTCTGGGTCTGGCTCCAAATTGTTTTTCTGAGTTTATTCTCCCCCAATGGTGTCTTCCACGGCAAGTATCATCTCCTCCCACTGCCTGTCCAAGGGCCTTGGCTCCCTCTTCCTTATTAGACAAAAGGTGCTTTTAATTAAAAAAAAAAAAAATCAGCTCTGCATGGCTCTCAGACTATCAAGTCCTAGTCATGTGGCCATTCACAGCATGATGGCGTATTTTGTTTTTAAGGATGTATTTTATTTTAACTATGTGTATGTGTCCATTTATCTACATGGGGGTATGTGCACATGGGTCTAGGTGCCCAGCCCTGACATGGGTGCTGGGAGATAGACTCAGGTCCTCTGCAAGAGCAGGACAAGTTCTTTTTTTTTTCCCCCTTTGGTTTTTTAGACAGGGTTTCTCTGTGTAACAGTCCTGGCTGTCCTGGAACTCTCTTTGTAGACCAGGCTGGCCTCGAACTCACTGAGATCCACCTGGCTCTGCCTCCTGAGTGCTGGGATTAAAGGCGTGCACCACCACCACTTGGCTGCAGTACAAGTTCTTAAGCACTGAGCCATTTCCCAGCCCCAGCAGGCTCTCTGGGAGTCCATCCTGTTACCTTATGTTGAGCTTTGTGTGATCAGGTCTCAATGTCCCTTTTTGGACAGGACAGGCCTTGTTATGCTCACTCTATGCCCCCAGGACACTGCCAGGATCTTGGCACTTCAGAAAATAGCAGTCTTTCTGCATGAGGACTGAGACCTCCTGAGCCACATCGGGTCCTGCCAGCCTCTGGCCTCTTCGGGACACATGCCCCATGCCCACCATGCCATGATTTCTCTGAGCACCCTGCATGTGCTGAGTGGAGTAGACCCTGGCTACCTGGGCTGAGGCCAGCTACCTTATGGATGATGCTGTGTCCTCCACCAAAAGCTCTGGGCCTGACTCTCAGATGTGCAGAGCTCTGGTGACAGAGAGATGGCTGGAAGCAGAAATGGAGAGGTAGAATACGTTACAGAAAGGCTTAGCCTGATGGTTGGAAGTGGCAGAAGACACAGAACAAAGACAGAGCTACCAAGTCAGCAGAAATGGTGGCGTGACAGGGCCACTGCTGCTGCTGCTGCTACACACACACACACACACACACACACACACACACACACACACACACACACAATCTACTCACCAAAGAAAGAATACTTCTGAAGTTCAACTTGGTGAACCAATGAGTTTTATTAGGGTCACTTACAGGAGCAGAAATGACTCAAAAACACCCACTCCAGCTTTGGTGGCAGTTCACAAAAGCTAGAAACCTGGAGCACATGACACAGCCTGAAGGCAGATCAATGGGTTGGGGAGTATCATTTCTCAGGGGCTCAGCTGGTCTGAGCCTCTGGACTTTGATGTTTAAAGGCCCACACCGGGTCCAGTGTCTCTCCCTCTCTCTGCTTGCTGCCTATGGATCAGGATGTAGAGCTCTCAGGTGTTGTACCCACAGTCCCCCAAAGACCACCAAGAGACCAAATCCGATGCAAAAGCAAAGAGTCTTTTTATTGCTGCGAGTTAACTTGGGCCTCTTGGTCCATCTGACGCAGAAGCAGAGCAGGAGAGACCCCAACTAGCAATGGGGCAGGGCTTTTATAGGAGGTAAAGCAAGGGGGGGTGGTCTACAGACTACATAGGAACAGACTCAGGATTGATGTGCCTCCCCTCCGGAGGTACTGTTCTTGATTAGCTTGTAGCTGCAGGAAAACGATTATCTCTTTCAGCAGTTGCTATGGTTACTACATTTTTTCTTTATTATGAACCTGCTACTTGTAACTTTTAATTGACTTCTTTTACCATATGGGGACATCTGATGGGGTTTTCCTGTAAACTAGAGCTAGGCCCAAGGTCAGGGGCTCAAGGGCACATTAGGCTATACCAGGGGCCTACATCCTGTTGGGTCTTTTCCACAGCCTGTCATGGCTGCAGAATCGCCAATCAAGGCAGGGGTCTAGGCAAGAGCCTGGGTTCCTCACAGGTACTGCTCCAGTGCCATGCCTGACTATTTCCATCCATGATGATCATGAACTAACTCTCTAAAACTGTAAACAAGCCCCCAATTAAATGTTTTCTTTTATGAGTTGCCTTGGTCATGGTGTCTCTTCACAGAAACAGAACAGTTACTTGGAAAACCTAGCAAATCTGGTCAGTTTCAGGGACTTCCTGAAGCTCTTTTGACTTGCTTACTTCTTGTCTTAATGAACTTTCCTGCAGGATAGAGTATTTCAATCTCAGAGGAATTATTACACAACTTTCAACTATGTGGAACTGTTTTTGCAGGCATAAAAGATCTAAGACTGTGTCTCCTACCATGTTTCCAAAGAGCTATTGAGGCCTGTGCGTCAGGTCAGAGTAGTGTGTGGCAGGGTCAGAATTCCTCCAAGGAGGCCCTGAGAAACCAGTCCGAAGCTCTGTGGGTGAGGCCTAAGTTGCAATGGAGATTCCAGGATATGGGAAGTGCCCAAACCACAAGATGTCTACCAAGGGAATCTGCATGCATGGGGTGTGTCTAACTCAAGAGAGGCTGTGTGTGTGCTGAAGGCCATCAAGCAGGAGAGGCATGGCTGCCTAGACTCATTAGCACCCCAGAAGATTCCATCTTGATTCCCAGCCAAACATGGGTTCCAGGATTTAGTGTTTTCCGTGCTGAGTTTCAGTCTTGCTTTGGCCCAAGCATTCCTTGCTATTGCTCTGTTCTCTCCTTTTGGAATAGGAGTGTTTATTCTGGGCCATCAAATACTAGAAGTACATGACTCATTTTTTATTTTATAGCAGCATACGGTAAAGAGGTTGCATTGAGTAACTTCAGAAAAGACTTTGGACTTTTTTTTTTTTTTTTTTTTGGTTTTTTTGAGACAGGGTTTCTCTGTGTAGCTTTGCGCCTTTCCTGGAGCTCACTTGGTAGCCCAGGCTGGACTTGAACTCACAGAGATCCGCCTGCCTCTGCCTCCCGAGTGCTGGGATTAAAGGCGTGCGCCACCAACGCCCGGCTTGGACTTTTAAATAGTATTGATACTGTTAAAAACTGGGGACTTTTGGAGCTGAGCTGAGTGCATTTTGCTTTGAGATGGCCATGAGCCTATGGGAACAAAGGGGAAGGAGGTGACATGTTAAAAGTGATATGTTTGGGTGCCAGGTTGACAGGGGGTAAACTTGTCACAATTCTGGTTGTGAATCTGACAGCATCTAGAATCACCAAAGAGATGAACTTCTGGGAATGCCTGTGATATAATATTTAGGTTAAGTTAGCCTCTGGGCATACCTGTGATATAGTATCTAGATTAGGTAAGCCTCTGGGAATGCCTGTGATATAATATCTAAATTAGGTTAGCCTCTGGGAATGTCTGATATAATATCTAAATTAGGTTAGCCTCTGGGAATGCCTGTGAGGGATTATCTGTATTAGGCTAATCAAGTCCATGGGCTAGGTTTCTCAACTGAATAAAAACGAAAAAGTGAGATGAGTCAAGCGTTCATCACTTGGCTTTCTGACTATGGGTGCCTCCTGCCCGCCATCATGGCTTCTCTGCCAGGATGGATTGTACCTCTTGGAACTGTAAGCTAAAATAAATTTTCCTTCCTTAAAATTATTTTGTCACAGTAATGAGCCCATAATACAATATCCGTGTTACTCAAAGCCAAGCTTTGGTCCAATCTGGGTCCCATGAGTTTTGTTTGTCATGGGGACTGGACAGAAGACAGAAGAGAAAGAGGCAGAAACTTTTAACCAGAGTGAGCAGAGGCCCATCACCTTCACATGAAGAGCAAATGGCTCCCCAGAGTGGGATGCATTGTCTTGTACTCTTTTCCTAAGACTAGCCCAAGGAAAGGAGCCTTAACAGGACAATTTTATATAGTATGAGGAGACAATGGGGTGCTGTTCTAGGTCCCTGAAAGCCCAGTTTTGGACAATGTCTGTCTCTGTCCTCAGGATGTACCATACCAGTCTGGCTAGCACAGGCTCCCATCCCCGCAAGGAAATCTGACTAAAGTGAGGGCCTGAGGTGCCTGCTCCTGTAAGATTTCCTCAGGACCCCAAATCTACCTGCAAATAGTCTTCATGTGTTCATGCTGTTACTTAGCAGACTTTGCCCATGTACCTCCTTGATGACTGGAAGAGTCACCCAGGACACAACTGTGACATGCTTGGTGTCAGAAAGCATGGGTTGAGGACCCAGCTCTATCATTCATAAGCTGAGGGACTTTCAACAGGTCACCTAACCTCTGTTTCTTCAACTGTTAATGGGCCTGTCTATAAGAAGCTCTGGATTAGTTGTGATGGCCCTCACTGTCAGAGCATCTCTGGGTTCCTGGGATGCATGAAGGGCTCATTTGGAGGATTCAGAGACCACGGAGCCAGCCAGTTGCAGAGAACAGTGTGCAGTCTGAGCTACAGAGTTGGTGGGTTTTCCTCTCACCTCAGCATTCTTTGCCCATCTCTGGGTCTGATGTGCTCCTGAGCTATTACCGATACCTCTCTCCCCAAAAGCAGCCAACTCTGCACCGGACACAGCCTCTCTTTAATGAAATCACAGGATGTCTTGACACAAGGGACCAGCATGTTCAGGAAGGTGGAGCTAATTCGATGCTCTCTTCTCCCTCAGGGGAGAACTGATGTGTTAGCTGGAGGGCTCAGAAGATGTCAGAGACAATATAGTCAGTGTGGACGCCATCGATCAGCCCAGCTCCGTTGTTGTGGATAAACCAGCAAGACACTTCTGTTCCATGTCTGGGGTCCTTGCTGTAGTCTTTTTGCAAGCCTCTGGACACAGACAAGACAGCTGGGGTCCTTCTATAGACCTGGCAAGGCTGCACCTCACCTTACCCCCATGACACCGGGAAGAAGGCCTGGGGGACAAAACAGGCAAGAGCGGATGCACTGGACAGCAACCCACTCACCTGGTGACTGCCAGCTGCCGATTCTTCACCACCATTGTGGCATCTGACTTTGTAGGGTCAGAGCTTGGGCGGATGTCAGAGACTTCAAAATCCAGGGGGGTGAAGAATTGCCCTGCAAAGGCACATTGGAGGCCGCAGTTACTGATGAAGGAGCGAGAAGCCTGAGGGGCAAATGCCTCACAGAGAGCAGGGGTAACAGAAATGTCACAGAGATCTGGTGACCAATGACCTGCCGCTCTTACAAGGTCCCTGGAGCCCTCTGACCTTTCTGTGAATTGGGTGTTTTTCCCACTCATTCCCAGGCTCACTTAGCTTTCTAAGTCTCACTCCGTGTTTGCTCACCATCTTTAGGTGGGACAAGGCCTTCAAGCGCTGAGTCTTAACGGATTATGTTGGAGACCCGCCTGCCCAAGTGCTCTGGGACCCATGAGCACACACTGGCTTCAGAGCACCAACTCACAGTTCTGCCTGCCTGGACAGTCATACATACCCAGTAGCCCCTGCGTCCGGGCTGACATCCTGAAGCTATCCAGCACATAGAAACCCAGAAAGTCCTGGTGGACTGCACTCCCCCTCCATGTTCTGTGCAGGACAATCTCAAAGGTAGCTCTGTCTTCCACAGACACCACCAGATTCCTCTTCTTATTGATGGTCACCACGACCCTGCAGGGCCAGGTAGGCATCAGAACAGGATTAGCTGCCCTCATCCTCTAGGACCCAGATATTACAACCACCCCCCATGACCCTTGTTCTGTGAGGTCTGTTTGCTCCCTCCCATATGTCTCTCTGTCCTGTATGGCTTAAAATGTCCCAGGCCCTGTGCCAGGTTCTCTGTGTAAACTGAATCGCTCAATTTTTCACTCTGACCCCATGAAAGGACCAAGGTTCAGAGGGGTTAAGTAACTTTCCGGAAGTCGTGTAGCTAGTAATTGGTGGCTATCTGAGTCTGTGTCCCACAAATCCCACTCATTGCCTGAAGCGTCCACCTGGTCTCAGGGCTTCTTCTTGTAGCTACGTTGGTGTCTCAAGGAGTTGGTTGAATAAATGAATGAGTAAAGGGAGGAACAGACATGACAGGTACCCAAAAGGAAGAGCAGAGGACTCAAGTTCAGGGCAGTAAGCAAGCAGGAGAGCTGTGGGGAGGGAGTGGCCTTTGTCTCAGCCTGGGGCTGGCTTTGCTTGGTGGAGATGGGTGGGATTCATGGCTCCAGTGCCAAAGCTCATGCCCAGGAATGAAAAAAGTGGGCAGTGGGATGGTTCAGAGTCTGGCCACGTGCACGGGCCCTGTGGGCATCCCTTGAGCACACTGCTTGGGAGCTACGGGCTCTGAAGACTCAGGCAGGAGGGGGGGGGGGGGCTACAGCTTTGAACCTTGACCCCATGCCACAACCAGGCCCAGTTACCCATCCTTCTGCAGTGTGACCTGGTCCCTCCAGGAGAACATGGGCCCACCAGAGCTGGGGTTCAGTGTGATGTTCTGAGGAGTCACTTCCAGCTGAAAGTCTGATGCAGGATTTGAAATCCCAAGTCTCCCAAAGTATGTGCTCTCATGTTGCCCAGGGCTGCTGGCCTTGTTTCCAGTGAGCTGCCCATTCACTGAGAAGCCTGCAGTGGGGTGAGGGGCCATCCAGTCAGTCAACATGGGCCTCTGCTCATGCCCAGCTCCCTCCCAGGAGGTCCCCTGCATGCCACAGACCATGTCATCTTCACCTCTGTCTCTCCCAGAGAGACCACCTCACAGAGGTCTCACCTTCAGGAGTGGTCCTGCTCTTAAGACTTCCTGTGATTCTTCTCTGCTTCCTCCCACCCAAACTGTACCTACTGGATAGCCTATCCTTAGCTTTCTCTTTTGTACTCTGGCCCCCTGAGGACAGGGGTGGGCCTCCTCTTTCTCATACAGAGACAGACTCACAGGAGGTCTAGAAATGCATCCTCCAGGCCCTGAACAGCCTCATCCTCACTGACCCTAAGTGTTGCACCTCATGCTCCAACATGGACATCTAAGAAACTGATCTTCCAATGCTTTCTCCCTTCCCTAAGTTCCTTGGTCTGGCGACAGGTCCTGTGTGTTGTGTGAGTCACACACTCAAACCTTAGGTAGGGTGTAGTCAAGGACATGGAGTAAGAGAAAAGCAAGAGGTGCCTGCCAAGTGGATGTTATGCAAGGCAGTGGGCAGTGAAGGCCACCCCAGTAGTTTCTATTTAAATAGGGAGGGTAGAGGTGCACTGGTTCTGCTGCCCCTCCCCCGACAGAGAGCATATTACCCACCACACCTGTGTCAGGGTCCTGCACCAGGCTCAGGATCACACCAGGTTCTTCATTGATGTTGAAGCACAGGCTATCCTCTTTCTGGGGCACGTAGATGATGAAGTGGGGATCGGTGTCCACTGGGAATACAACATGGAGTCCATTACACTGGGTGTTGGTCTGATGGGGCCAATCATGGGAATCCCTCAGACCCTCCCGAGACTTACCGCCTGTCACTCGGTTTGGCAACTTTGAGACTATTGGACTGTGGACTGTAGGAGAAGGCTGTGTGGCCGACAGCACAAACGCTGTAGGGGAGAATGAATGGTACTGAGAAGCGGGGAGGGGTGGCATGGCCTCCTAGAGCTGTGCAGACACCCCGTCCATGCAGCTGGCCCAAGGCTACAGACAAGGCAGACACTAAAGCATCATGTGCACTCTGTGCCTCTCAGGGTATGGGGACAGACGTTTGGTCCTGTGAGGTAGCCTGAACCCCTCTGTCTTCTTCAACTGGGACCATGGTTGGGGAAACCAAGCCTACACTGGGAGACTGTTCTAAGGATCTCCAGTGAGGCAGTGAAGGGAACCAGGGTGGGTGATAACCAGGGTTTTGTTCAGAGTTAAGTGCTCAGTTGAGGGCCAGCAGGGTAAGTAGGAAGAGTAGAGAAGGGAGTCCCCAAGATGGCTGCTACTTACTCCTTCTGGGTCCCACCATCTCTGCAGAAGACAAGGAAAACACAATGTTACTCTGACACCCACCCCAGGGCATGCAGCTCAGTCCACAAGTGTACCTCAGGCTAAGATGAACTGGCCTAGGCTCAGCCTTGCTGAGGATGAGGGCGCCTCCCAAGGGTCCCCCACTCCTCACACACACACTGGGCAGAGGGGCTGGATGGAGACCTGAGGGAAGGCTGGCAAGCTCGTGAATCATGAAGGATGCAGGCCTGAGCTTGTCATGAAGACGGGAGCCCAGGAGGGGTTAGGGCCAGGGAAGATGCAGGAACATTGAGTTTTGTGCTTGGGGGAAACAGTGTGTGTCACCTTCCAGCCACTTCAAGCCACGTGCCAAATCAGCAGGCCAAAAACTCACCTAAGGGCTGTGAATCTGAAAGGAAGGGAAGAGGAAAAGAATTAACCCCCAGGAGGATTTTAGCACATGACGGTCCTGACCACAGACCCCCTACTGCCTGTACCATCTGGGGTCTTGTCAATGGTAGGCTCCAGCCCATCCTGGTCTGTCAGGCCTCTGATCATCATAGAGGTCAATGGAGTTACGAACTGATAGTCCAGGGACATCTTCAGGACCTGGGAGGATAGGTTGGCCCTCTCTTCCCGCTCCGTCTTCATCCTGTTTGTGAGGGATGTGCTTGACCTCCTTGATGTGCAAGACCTCCACACAAGGGATGACAGGCATGCACTCCTTCCCTCAGCTTCCTGCCTGTTTGCTCTCTCTTTCACCCATTCTACAAACATTCACGTGCTCACAGAGCCCTCCCTGCACAATGGCTGTGGCCTTAGGGACCTCATGGTTTCAGGACTTCGTGTGGTGAAAACCTGGATATTTGGCAGGGCCAAGGCATGTGCCTCAGAGCTACACAGCTTGCCTGCTATGAGACCATGGTAGCCTACCTGTCTGACCTTTGTATTGCTCTCCCATTGAGTAGAGACGATGAAGAAATGGATGAGGAAGACTAGATGTGCATATCTAGACACAGCAGCCCCTCTGAGGCAGACTCCTCAGTGGGGCAAATGGGCTGTCCTCGTCCCAGAACCCCACCCACATGATAGACCCTGAGGAAAGCAGAGGGGGAAAGCACCCTTGATTCCCTCACAACCCGCGGGCTCAGAACCACTATTCTCTGTCTGCCAGGCACAAGGGTGAACGGGGTCCACTCCTGAGAGCTGCAGGCCCCCACCGCTTAGCCAGCAGCTCCTGGATGGTGAGGTAGGCCCAGAGCCGTTCCACGTGATTCTCTAGCATGTGGCCACGCTCTCGGAGCAGTTTCTCCATCTCTTCCTCATCCACTAGGCAGGTGGCCTTGAATTCTTGCCTCTCCTGAGAGTTGAAAGGGGAGAAAGGCCGTAAGCCACGACAGTACAAGCCTTGGGTGATGCCGGAGGCTGTGGCAAGCACCCTCATCTGCTCTATGCTTCTTCATTCTTTGTATCATCACCTCTCTGGAGCCTGCTTTCATCCCCATCCATCATCCATCATCCATCCATCCATCCTACAGATGGTGGCTAACCACCCCTTGTGAGCCAGGTGGGGCCTAGGCCTCAGAAATTCGATGGGACAGGCAGCCCAGGTCTGTCCTTACAGGGTTTCTCTCTCTGGCAGAGGCCAAGAAATAGCTGCTGTTTCCACTGTTCACTTCTCCCAAGGATCACAGAGTGCCAGCGAGGCTGCCCTGGTCAGCTGGACCATGGCTGGACCATAGGCATGCGTTGTGGTCCCCAGAAGTCTTGGGACAAGGCATTCTTTGTATCAAGGCCCGCATTTTGTACTATACGGATTATTCCATTTACCCTCAACACATACACAGGCACTCAAGGGTAGTGCTATCTCTATAGCACAGAAAAAGTGCCGTCTAGAGAGACGGACGGACGGACGGGGCGAGGCTAGATTCTAGCTTGCTTTCTTCCCTCCAGGCCTAAATTCTAAGGCCTCAACCCACTGTGGGTTGAATCCATGTCCTAGAGAAGGTCTCCTATCCCTGGGACCTTCCACACACGTGCATGTAGCAGCATTCACTGCACCGTGACCCTGGGCCTGGTACACAGAGGTTGTCCAGGAAATGAGACTTAGTGAGAAGCAGAGACTGGCCTCACTCTCTCATGCTTGGAGTGAGAGGCCGGGGGCAGACGATGTGAGGACTGAGTGATTCTACTGAGCCAAGGGATTACACGAATTAATGCCACATTGGTTCTATTCCAGCCTGTCCAGTTCCCCAGGCTGGGATATATTTGTCTTCCCTTGGGAGGAGGACATTACATTGGGAAAGAGAGGCCCTTGGGATGGTGGGGTGGGTGGGGGGAGAGTGTGAGTTTGGAGTATCTAAGCACTGCCTAGTTTCTACACCTCCCCTCCCCCCCGCCCCCGACAGCCCTTCGTTTACCCCACGAGCCCGAACATCAGCCTTAAAGGTGCTCAGTTTGTGGTCAGCAATGCGCCCAGCCACCACGATCTCGGAGCCATCGTAGTACTGTTTGTGTTTGTGCTGAGTTAGAGCCAAGACAGCATCCTGGGGGTACTGCAGGTCCACATCTGTCAGCAGGGGGTTAGCTACTTGACTGTAGAAACCCTGCAGGGAGAGGGAGTGTAGTCTCAGGACGAGCAGCTGGGGACCGCTGAGGAAGGCTACTCACAAAGTGGAATGTTGATGTCCCACTTCAGAGGTGGGATCTAGGCTCAGAGGGGTTAAGCAACTGCTTAAGGTCATGTAGTTGTTGACTTCAACTCTGCCTATCTATCATCTCTAGGCTGGTAGGCAAATGGCCACCAAGACCCCACAACATGTTGATGATGGTGTGTGGGAGGGGTGAGGGAGACCTGTAGCTGCTGGGTGGCATCGTGGTCCTCATAAATTCTCTGGGCCCATCCGTTGTTCTCCATGGACATGACCTCCAGGAAGTTAAAGTCCAGGTCATGGCCAAAGCCGAGATTGTAGAGCGGGAACCTGCCCCGGATAGCGTTGCGTACATTCTTGAGGATCTGGGACCGGTCCGTCTCCCCTGCAGCCACACACATCCAGGCAGTGATGGGTGCTATATCTCAGGCATAAGGGGGCCCTAGAAGCCTTTAAAACACTTCTTGGGAGCCAAGGTTCACATCCCAGATCAACTCTAGTCCCCATGGACACCTGGAGGCATCACAGGGCAACCACAACAGCTGGAGGCAGCTCACTGGAGGCTCTACCCGACCACGTGACTGGAGGCTCTACCGACCACGTGGGCGCATCACAGGCAGACGCGACTCTGCTCCAAACTCTCCCATGGCCCCGTGCCATGGCCTGTGAAGCCCCACCAGCCCTTCCACTCCCATTCTGCACTTGTCCTCTTTCCTGGGCAGGCCCTGCCAAGATCTCTTCCTGCCCCCTTCTCTTCCTTCCGGCTCAGGGCTTTCTTCTTCCAAGAGGCCTTCCCAGACCTCACCTGGGCCAGGTATCCCTTGTCAGAAATTCCATAACCCTGTGGCACCCTGCTCTTCTAGCTTCTGTGGTAGAGATTCGCTATACCAGCTTGAGGGCAGAGACACATTTCATTCTCTTGGTGTCTCTTTCTAGCCCCTTGTCCTGGACTAAGCCTGAATAAATGGCTTAATGAAACTTAGCCTATAAATCCTGCCCATCTTTTGAGTCCCTAGGCATCCAAGCACCATATAGAAACACTTGCTGTTACCGACTCACGGGACAGAGGCACACCTTGGAGCGCTGTGGTCTGAATAGTTTTCAGGCCAGCATTTGACTTTGCCCTGAGACTTTCTGCCCCAGTGGTCTCTCTAACAGATGAATTGGTCCGTTCTGGTAGTGAGATCACTGCCTCCCAGGGCAGCCCTTGAGGAACTCACCCTCAGTAGGCTCTCCATCTGTCAACATGATAAGAATCGAGGCTGGGCTGCTGAGCTCTTTGTGGCTTCCTTGAGCTTTGTTTAAGATCTCAATTCCTCGGAGCAAGCCTCCATTCAGGTTTGTGGCTATGAAGGAGGAGAATCGGACCAGATAACACCTGTATCCCAGGGAAACAGAAGTGATGCCGGGGTGTCCGGAGACCCCTTCCCTTACCTCCAGCCAGAGAAAAGCGCTGCACAAAGTCCTGAGCTGCTTGCAGATTGGCCTTAGACGCGGGTACCAGTGAGCCCCTCCAGGATTGTACTTGAGACCCAAAGAGGACCAGATCAAAGTTGTCTCCTGGCTTCACATCCTCCAGGATCTTAAGGAGTGCCTCCTTGGTCTGCAAGGACAGGAAGTCAGAGGAGGGACATGGCCCCCCGCATGGCTGCAGGATAACTCCTTCTAGGAACCCAGGTAGCCACTGTAGAAATCCACAGTGGACATGCAGAGGTGACAGTCAGCCCCAAGAAAGCTGACTTTGTACGAGGGGTACAAAGAAGGAAAATGGACCAAGTGTAAGGAGAAGAAATTACTAGAAGTTTTTTAGTGGGTGGAGCAGGATCCATAAAGAGCCCCCCATCTTCTACCAGAGCTGTTTTTCTAGAACTGGTCTTGGGCAGCCATGACTTCACCACCCATTGGGCAAAGTACTGAAGGTGCAGAGGTGCCAGGCCATAGATCATTTATCATTCCCAGCATTTTCAGGGCACAGGCTTTCTCTACTGAGTGCTTCTCCATGGGAAACTCCATGACCCGTAGGCACCATTATCCTCTGTTTCAAAACTGAGGAAAAGAGCTGAGCTCGCCTACCATCGCACAGTGAGGAGACTGGCTGATTCCAGAGTAGGGATTTCCAGTTACATCCCCTTATCTCTGCCCATCAGCGCATGTCCCAAATCCCTGTGGCAGCCAAACCTTCATGACAAGACTCGTCAGAGAAGCTTCGGCTGGACCAGCCGCTCGAAGCCGCCGTTTACCTGCCTCACTTTCTGGCCTTCCATGGAGCCACTGATGTCGATTACAAAAACCAGGTTCTTGCTCAAGTTGGTCAGGTTTTTGGGGGCAAAGAAGTGTGCAAAGTAATTGTTGGCCACCTGGAACAGAAGAGACCCAGAAAAGCCTCTCTCCCAAGTATCCTTCCCGGCCCTCTTGGACTTGGGCCATGAGCTGTAGGCTTACCAAGAGGTCACAGAGCTTGTCTCGATTGACATCGTAGGTCACCTTGAAGTCTCCGTTCAGCAAGGATGTAGAGCACGTGGGGCAGGCCTGCTGCTGTCTCACAGTGGGGCGGAAGAGCACATGACCCTGAAAGCAAAGAAGGTGTGAGGCACCAGGGGTCTGCATAGCTGCAAATAGGGGGTCTGCAAAACAACTTCAGGATTTTTTGTGCATGTATGCATGGTGTGTGTGTGTGTGTGTGTGTTTATACCTGGATGTGTTTGCCTAGGCATCTAGGTTCTGAGTGTGCACACTTGTCTGTGGTAAAAGAAAAAACCTATTCCTTTGCTTTTATGCTCCTGAATTGTTGGGATTTCTGTAATAACCACCAACATGTAGGGTATAAAAACAGGAATAAAAGCACAGTAGTATGATAGTGTAAAAGATAGCAGTCATCTCAAACTGTGGGGTGAGCAAGGCTAGAAGATGCTATGGTAGAAATGCCTATGATCCCAGCACTAAAGTGGCTGAGGCCAGAGGATTTCCAGTTCAAGGCCAGCCTGGGCTACATAGTGATATAGTGAAATACTGCCTTTAAAAACAAAAAGTAAGCTGGGCGGTGGTGGTGCACGCCTTTAATCCCAGCACTCGGAAGGGAGAGGTAGATGGATCTCTGTGAGTTTGAGGCCAGCCTGGTCTACAGTGTGAGTTCCAGGACAGCCAGGGGTACACAGAGTAACCCTGTCTCAAAAAACAAAACAAAAACAAAAAAAGAGATACCCCCTCCCAAAAAAATTGAATAGACTATTGGTCTGTGGTAGAACTGAGAAAAGTGAGACTAGGTTAGAGGAAGTTAGTCACTGGAAAGACACCATGGCTCTTTGGGTAGTGTTCTCTCTCTCTCTCTCTCTCTCTCTCTCTCTCTCTCTCTCTCTCTCTCTCTCTCGGCTTCCTGGCTGCATAAGGTGAACAACCTCTATTCCTACATGCACTTCTGCCATGATGTTCTCTCACTATGTCCCAGAAACAGTGGAACAAGCTGACGACAGATTGAGACCTCGGAGACCATGAGCCAGAACAAATCCCTCCTCCCTGAAGCTGTTTCTCTCAGGTATTTGCTACAGTGGATGGGAAATCTGATTAATAACTCATCATGGCAGCATAGCAACCCTGCCTGGATATTTTATAAGGGCCGGGCTAACTGTCGCTGAGGCCCATCCCATCCCCTGCCAGGGCACATACCTTTTTCCCTGAGAAAGACTTCTGGATGGTTTGAGCAGCAAGTTCCTTGCTGAGGAAGGAGGCCTGAGCATCGAGCTTGCTGATCCCCTGGGGCTCAAAGATGTCCACATCGATCTGCATCATGAAAGCCAATTCTGTGATAAGGACCATTTGGACTAGCACCAAATTTCAGCCAAGAGTCCTATGGACCTGCCTTCCTACTATGTGCAGTCCCCACCCAGCTCTTAGCAGGGCCTGGCTCATTATAGGCAGTCCAGAAATACTGACAGAAAGGTGTTCACATCTGAACCCTTCAACTCGGCCCCTCAAGTTGCTTTACACATAACTGGGTCTTCAGTGTTTTTTGTGATCTGGTGGCAGTCCTGAAGAATATAGGAATGCCCTCAGTTAGTAAATATATAAACTGGGGGTTCATGGATGAGGAGAAAGTTGGGAGATTCAGGAAGCTTCCTGCCCAGGAAGAGCCCACAGAAGCACACCCTGAGGAGTCAATCTCATTCCCTGCGTTTCCAGGCCTGGGGAAACATGGAGAGGGTGCTGGACCAGTACTGGGAGTCAGAGATAGATAGATAGATGGATAGATAGATAGATAGATGGATGGATGGATGGATGGATGGATAGATAGATAGATAGATAGATAGATAGATAGATAGATAGATAGATAGATATCCTTACCAGGAATCTGGAAACTACCTCAAAATGTTGCACCAGCTGCTTGGGCCTGACTTTGATGACAATATCATATTGCATAAGTCTCCGCTTCAGCATCTCCTCATAGGTGAGTTGAAATGTGGCCTTGCTCTGGGGTCCAATGGTGATGTGGATGGTGAACTGTTCCATATTTCTGCCCGAGGCCCTGGATATGTCACCAGAGGCAACAACAGGCAGACAAAAGGTGACATGCGCATCCTTGACACCTAAAGCATCGCCCTCAGAACTAATTTCTCTCATTAGCATGCTGTCCCTGAGATTATCTCAACTGGATGGTCAAGGCCGCAGCTCAAGAACGACACCCTATTCCACCACAAGACCTAAAAAGACCAAGTGACCCCCACCCTTGCCCCAGAGGCCAACTTAGACAGTTTACTCAAGCTTCTATCCTCCTGGAGATGTCCCCTACCCAGGAACACCTTACAGCCCTTGGTTCTGTCCTGGCTGGGCAGAAGGGATGGCCCTGGAGGCTTGGCCATCAAGGCCTGGAACTTACCTGACAAGGCCAGCATTCTCCCCTAAAATGGCTGCTTTCCGGTACTGCTTCCATGCGCTCACTCTGTCCTTTATGTCCCCAATGAACGCATTCCCATCTGCTGTGCTGCACAAAAGGAAAAAGTCCTCAGTGATGGTGGCCCCCCCTTCACTGCCTAGGCCGTCCTTTACCTCAGTGATGGCGGCCCCCCTTCACTGCCTAGGTTGTCCTTTGTATTTGGAGTGTGCTTTACCTAAGAAGACCCTGTCCACAGGACTCCTTGAAAAAGAGGTGTCTACTGTCTGTCTGTTGTTTCTACTGTCCACTGCCCAGAGGACCCATGGGAAATCAGTAGGTAACCACCATGCTCACAGAGGCCAGATCACATGCTGGCTTTGCTCCTTGAGTCAAAAGCTGAAAGCAAGCAGTGAGAAGTCCTAATTGTTCTGTGTAAGGTAGGAACTGAGAAGGCTAATGGACCGCTTCCCTCCTGTCCCTCTAAGCTGGGCCTGGCCATAACCAGAAGTGAGATCTGGCCACGCTGGCCTCCCACTGAGCAGGTAAATGGACACAACTAGACTAGGGTGGAGGAGTTAGACAGGGCATCACGCACATGGCAAAGTCACTGATGAAGGCTGTCTTGGGGATTTCCACATCGAAAGCCACTTCCCTGGCTTCATCAGCACTGTTGACCACTTGGCTGGTGATGACGTAGTGGGCGAAGCGAGAGGTGACTTTACAGTTGACTTTCAAACTCCTGATGAGCACACCATCAACTGTCTGAAGTAGAAAATTGGGGGATCCTGCCCACTCTAGAACAAAGGCACCCAGATTCCAGAAGAATATACCAGACCTCCCAAGGAGACCCCCTCTCTTTGCTGGAGACAAGAAGTGAGGTATGAATAATGTCACATTTCAGGGGATGGGGCCCCGCCCCACCTCCCCCCACCCCCGCCCCTGCCCCGTCTGTGGCCCTGACAGGGGTGGGAGAGAGCAAACCTATAATAAAGGCCCCATCTCAGACCCTTTGCCAAGACTTTCACTTACTGTATCCACAGCCTGCCGCTTCTGCAAAATAAAACCAAAGCTGAGTGTGAGTGGGTACGGTCCGTGGCCCATCTATTATGGGGTGGGAATGAGGTCTGTGTTCGCTACTTCTCCACCTCCCTCCTCCTGCTGGGAGATAACCCTTCAGGCAGACCTGAACCGGTGGGTGGGAGTGGCCCAGGTCCCTGAGTAGGATTTTCTGCAGCTCCAGGACCCCATGCAGGCACAACTGCCTGTCTATGCCTAAGGGCTTAGTCACATACCTCGCTGCCCCTGGGTCTGCCTGTGGCTAAGCCCCAAGCAGGCGCGGCCTGCAGAGTGAGGAGGGACCCCAGGTACACGCACAGCAGCGCCCGAAGCCCCATGCCACCGTCCATGGTCTCCAGGCTTTCACTTTCCTGTCACCTTCCTCAGGACATTAATCAATACTGTGCCAGATAAACATAGATTAAACATTAGACACAGCGGAGGCAAATAGCAGGATTTAGGGAATCAAAACTTGGCAATGAGCTAGGTCCATAGCTCCGTGGTAGATGCTTGTCTAGCATGCACAACGCTCTGGATTTAATTCCCAGCACAAAAACATATACAAATAAAAACAAGGTGAAGAAAAACAAACATGTTAAGCGATGTTGAAGACAAAAAATGGCTCAGCAAGTAAAGGAACTTACCAAGCCCAACAACATGAGTCTGATCCTGGAACCCACATGGTTGAAGGAGAGAACTAACTCCTTCAAGTTGTTGTCTGACATCCACATGTGTGTTGTGGCATACATGCACACACACACACACACACACACACACACACACACACACAC